>MU224925.1:516763-552456 GCA_018584345.1 Thuja plicata
TTAATTAAATGAGAGGAATTTGAATTTAATTAAATAAGAGGAATTTAATTAAAAGGGAGATTAAATCTTTTAATTAAAAAAGAGGAATTTTATTTAATTAAAAGGGAGATTAAATATTTTAATTAAAAAAGAGGAATTTCATTTAATTAAAAGAGAGATTAAATCTTTTAATTAAATAAAAATGATAAAACCTTAGGAAATATTGAAATAATTGAATAATTGAATTAATTACAATTTGATCAAGGAAATTGATTTGAATTGAAAATATTCCAAAGCATTGATTCAGAAATTTGATAAAATGATAAAATAATAAATGGGGCCCAAAGTCTAGGCGACCATTTTAGGGTGCATACAGTGACAGTTGTAATAATCGGAATGACTTGTTTGTGCCTATTGATATGGACATTAGTATATCTGATGAGCCATTTGGAATGTTCTTTGGCTAGGATCTTGATCGCATCCATCTGATCTTTTAGCACTTCCATGGCTTTAAAAATGAATCTGCTCAACTGTTGGAGTTCTGGCAGCTTGTCCAAATGGGTGGAAGAATGTTCTGTCATCTTTTGCACATAATCAGAAAATGATGTCTACATACTAGCCAATCCGATCATTTCTTTTCCATGACCATTTTTCTATGATTCTATGTGTAGACCTTGAAGGAGTTTAAAATCTTTGTTCTGCTCCTCCTTGATCTTGACATCTGTCAGCTGCAACCTTGTTTCACCTTGGATGATCATCTCGATCTTAAATTCTAGACTTTGAATCCATTTGATCAAAGGCTCATCTCCTTTCTACAAGATCTTGGCCTTTAATGCCTCCTTGGTCTTCATTTTAACCACCACGTGCAGCATTACTATGCATTCTTGACATCTCACTCTCTGATGCGAGAGTCTGTAGATTCTTGATAATATTATTCCTCTCTATTTCCATCCTTAGGAGAGCATTACCCAGTTGCTCAACAACTACCAGTCCCTCAGATTTGAGCCTCTCAATCCACCTCATGCCTATCTTCCCAAAGTGTCTATCCTCTTGCAACTTGGCTATGATGGCTTGGTTCTTTATAGCACTGGGATCAAAAGTGGTCTGGATACTGGGACCGCTTGCAATTGGAGTGATAAGCTATCTGATGAAGTTAGTTAGCTCAGATACTTCTGCTTTAAGTTGAACTTTAGCAGTCTTGAGCTCTTTAAGCTCTTCTTCTATTACCACATTGGTAGACTTCCACCAATCTACCTTAGTATCATGACGAGCCAGCCCCATATCAAACAACTACAACTAAAAATTGGAGGCAGTCATATCCTCGAATCTACCCTCCTTCGTAGGCTTGGCCACTTTCATAGTGAAATGCCCAGTTTCAAGATCTTGTCCCAGTGTAGACATCATATTAACTTTCTTTACTTTACTCACAGTGGTATTGGGTTGTAAGGCTCGTGAAAGAGTCTATTTGCTAGAAGTCACCTATTCCGCTCTCTTCCTTTTGCACTCTAGATTATTTTCTATCCAGGATTTAGCACTAGTAACTTTGGAAGCAGAGACCAATTCTTTTATAAACAACTTCCTGATCACTGGAGGAGTAGCTTTGGGTCTGGAAGCAAACAAGTTTACTGAAGTAGGAGAGGAGGAAACTAATCTAATGACTTGAGCAGCTTCCTATTGCTTCCCAACCCTCTCATCTAATTTTGTGGCTAAGGTATTGGAGCTATCTTCACCCACCTCTACTACAATAGGGGATCTTCACCTTAGAGTATCTTGGGTCAAAGTGTCAACTTGTGTATCTATAGCACTAGCTTTAACTGATTGCTCAGGTCCTACACATTTAGTGGTCTCTTCTGTAGGCTTAGCCAGGTCTATAGAAACTTCTTCTTTTGTCGACCCAATGTCTTGAAGCGGACCCTCTCCACAAGTCTTCTCTAGTGGGATTTCTTTCTTAGGAGGTTCATCGCCTCCGCCTGCTAGCTGGGTTGATCCTTTAGCCACAGTTGGGATCATTACTAAAGAAGTTGTTGTAGTGCTTGAAGTATCTTTTTCAAGGGTTTGCTGAGAAGGAGGCTTCCTTTCTAACCTTTTCCTTCTGCATGTAGTCCATTCGACCCACTGCTATGTTCTTTTGTAGATTCCACCCATCAAGGTTTGCAAGTCATTAATAGCTTGACCTACCATGGGTTTGGAGCTTATATGAAGGGGCTTAATCTTCTCCAAATATGTATTATCATGCATATGTTGGCCATCATCTTATAGCCCCTCCACAGCAATGTTAACTTTGAACCTTTTGATTTGTTCAATAGTTAACCTGGCATAGAACCTTTCTCTACTCTCTAAGTCATCTTTGCAGTTAGCCCAGTAGTCTTTAATATCATCAACATGATGAATTGCATGACTTATTTGCAAGCAATCTCAATAATAATTTATAGCATCATAATGTAGCCTCAAGACATCATATGTCTTCAACTGAAACCTCTTTGAGAATTTCTTCACAACATTCTTTGCCTCAGACTAGGATGCGCAATTGTAAGCTCCAATGGTAATCAAGAAATTTTAGCCCTTCTTCTTAGCATTAGTACATATTAGATTCACTTGGAGTGCCTGCTTCATCACCTCAACCAGCACAATCATATCATCAGGATATCTGGGAAACTTCAAAGGGAAGTTGTCAAATCTTGCAAGATGAATATATGAGAAATCCAAAAATTGAATGAAAAAGCACCCAAACTGGCTGATAAAATCCATGGATTTAGGAGAAAATCTCCTTTCTAGGAAACCTTGTAGCTCCCTATATAGTCTCATTGTAAATGTATCATTAACTCTGAGATATTCAACATAACTATTATGTAATTGTAGATAGGGGAAAAATTCATAGATTTTAACATCTTCTGGGAACTCTTCTAATCTAGGAAGCCCAAGCCAAATTTCAATTATGGCCAATATATATAAAAGAACTGAAGACATGTAGAACTCAATCTGAATCTTAGCTCTACTTAGGGCACTGGAGAGATTCTCACTTATCATAAGGGTCCAATCGATGAAATGTTGTTGAGAACAGATCACCTGGACTAATAAGAAATGATGTTCAACAAAATTTAGTGTGTCACTCTCACCTCTTATCATGTGGATAAGTACCAAGATATCCATGATTTGTGGCTTCAATTTTGTGCCATATAATGTTTTAGGCAACTTGCCCTTGGCACTCCTCGGCTCTTGAAACCATGACTTTATTATTTCCTTCTTCCACACCGCCTTCTTTGCTCCATACTCAGTAACCACCCAGCTATATGTCATTTCTGAATATTCAAATTGCTATGGAATGCAGAGGGAGTTCTGGATAGAGTCTCGATCAATGGAGAGCAAGACTGTGTCATTGGATAGCAGAATTTGTTTGGTGTCTGGATTGTATCAAACTATACATTCTCAAACCATCTTGAGAGCTTGAACTTTGACGGGAAAACCAGCGGCCTCGACCAACCCACTTTCCTTTAGTTTCTCAGTAACAAGATGCATCTGGTTTGCCTTCAATCTGCTTTGGAAGTTTTGCATATCGAAGAACTTCAAGGAGGTGTCTATTGTTTTATGCCAATCAGAGGTGATGTCATTCATCCCATAGAATCCTATGAATTTAGTAGTCATGCTTCAAATGATTCTAAATTGGGATTAGGGATATCTCTCAAGAATGCAAGGGCAAGGAATAGCTATATTCAAGAGCTTCAGATTTAGACAATTCATCAAACAGATGGTAGTTCCTGTTTGTAATGCCTCACTAATTTTATAACTTTTGAATTCTTACCGTTTAACGGTCGACTTCCCATGCCACACGAATGAAAAGACTAAGACATTAATGAAAAAGTCTGTTATGGAGTAAAATGACTTTATTTGAATTAATTACTTTACCCCCCATGGGCTGTTAAGAAACATCCTTTCACTTTAGTAACCGTAACGGTAACTTTCTGGAAGTAGCGGAAAATTACTTTTCCGCTTCCCCTTTGGGTGGAGAAATACTTTTGGAGTGCTCTCTGCTCAAAAATTTGCTGAAGGAAAATTTTAGCCTATCGAGATGCTGGAGTGATATGTGATTGGTTTATTTTCTTTCCTTGTGCCTTGGATTACTCACGAGATCGATTATTCTTCAAAAATCCTCCATTTTAATGGTTTGGCAGGAAAAGTACCCCGCAGGTTGAAACCCGCCTATTGGAGTAGCGGAGAAGCCATTTTCTAATTTTTTGTGAGTAATTTTGCGTCTTGAATTCTTCCTCATTCAATCATTCCTTTTGCCTAAAATAGATTTGATCTGAATGCCCAAAACTTTCTTATTCCCAAATCTCTCATTTTCAACTTTCACTAACCTTTGATACATTTAAGTCTGTTAATTGCGGAAAATGCACCCTATAAGTGATTTTCTGTGAAGGAGAAGCTCAGAACCAATTTTCTGCCAATGTTGCGAAAGGGAATGTTAAGGAAAAATACTTCAACTGCATATAAAACCAATTTTAGAATCCTTCAAAACATGACCTTTACCGGATTTGGGAACTCAACCTACCCAATGAAACATGATCTCATATACAAATTCCCTCTGGCTCACAAAAGGGAAGGCAATTTAGGGAAATCTGATAAAGGCCTCCTAGCCTAAGAGGATAGCTAGACTTAGACTCAGGACTTACACGAAGCTTTCAAGACCACTACTACACATTAAACATCCACTTTAGTTGGAAGGTACATAGAATAAAAGTGGGGCAACACTATTGTCACTTGTTCTTTGAAATCCAATCTTGATTAGATAAGAATGTCACCTTTCATTCCATGCTCGGGGTGCTTGTTTCAAACCATATAGTGCCTTGTGCATTTTGTATACCATGTCCTTGTTAGTATGCTCAACAAATCCTTCAGTTTGTTCTATATAGACTTATTCTTCAAGAATACCGTTAAGAAATTCAAACTTGACATCCATTTGATATACTTTAAATCCTTTATAAGCTACATGTGCTAGTAGAATTCTAACTCCTTCTAATCTAGCAACAGGTGCAAAATTATCACCATAATCAATACCTTCTTCTTGTGCATACCCCTTGCATACCAGTCTTTCTTTGTTTCTAATTACATCTCCATGCTCATTCAGTTTGTTTCTAAAAATCCACTTTGTACCAATAACATTTTTATCTTTAGGTATCGGTACTAAAGTCCATGTGTTATTCTTTTCAATATGATCTATCTCTTCTTTCATAGCTTTAAACCAATATTCATTCTCTATTGAATCTTTTACTCTTATTGGCTCTAATTCATAAATTAAGCATGTATTATCTCTTACCTCACTTCTTGTCATAATTCCAACATTCTTGTCTACAATAATATTTCTTGGTGAGTGGTGTCTTCTCACATACTTAGCTAGAAAAGGCTCGGTAGGTGCTAGTTCTTCATTTTCACCATTCGGTGGTAGTTCTTTATACTCAACTTCTTCCTTAGTTTGTGATTTTGGTAAGGTATTAGGAATCTCAGGTTGAACATATACAAATAGTTTGTATTCCTTGGGTTCCTTCTTGTTTTCCTCGTCATTTTTATCTGCAAATTCATCAACCCTTACATTTGCACTTTCCACAACTTTATTAGTAGACTTGTTCAAACATTTGTAAGCTTTTCTCTTGGTAGAATATCCAAATAAATATTCCTTCATCTCCTTTAGAATCAAACTTACCATCTCTAGCATCTTTTAGAATATAGCATCTACTTCCAAATAATTTGGAATAACTTACATACGGTTTGTGATCATTACAAAATCTCATATGGAGTCTTGTTTGTACCTTTCTTTAGTTGTACTCGGTTTAGTGTATAAATTACAGTGCTATCTTCTTCTCTCCAATTTGTTTGATAAATACCCTTTTCAATCATCAGTGTCCTTGTACAATCCATAATGGATATATTTCTCCTTTCATCTATACCATTCTACTGTGGTGTCCTCGGTGCAGATATTTGTGTCTTTATTCCATGTTCATTATAGAAGAGTGTAAACTCATCAAATGTAAAATCTCCTCCTCTGTTAGATCTCAGAAAATTTAGTTTTCTTCTAGTCTCCTTTTCAACTTTTGTCTTATACCACTTAAACATTTGGAAGGCTTCATATTTTTCTTATAAAAACATGAAAGACGTCATTCTTGAATAATAACCAACAAAAAAAATGAAATATCTATCACCATAGTAGCTTTTTGTTCTCATAGGTCCACATAGGTCAGTGTGCACTAAATCCAAAATTCCTTGTGTAATGTAAGATTTACTTGAAAAACTTGACTTTGTCATTTTACCAACTTGACATCATTTGCACATGACATTTTTAGGTTTATCTAATCTCGGTAGACCTCTAACTCTATTATTTTTGCTAACTTTAATTAAGTTATCAAAATTCACATGACATAACCTCTTATGCCATAACCATGCATCCTCAACTTTAGCATATAAGAAACTCTTAATAGATGTATCAAGGTAAAATAAGTTACCTTTAGACACTTCTATAGTGGCAATCATACTTCTATTCTGATCAAATACTTTTACCTTTCCCTTATGAAATTCTATTTGGTTTCCTATATTATTTAGTTGTGCCACACTTAACAGATTATACTTTATTCCTTCAACCCAATAGACATCATCACATTTGGTATTATTCAACAAAATTATAGAACCTTTACCTTTCACAGGATATGGGGCATCATTACCAAATCTAACATAACCTCCATCATTTTCTTCCATATTAATGAACTTAAGTGTGTCACCAGTCATATGGTGTGAACAACCACTATTTATAATATAGGTATCATTATTTCTTACATGTGAGATTAGGGATTTACTTCTTCATGCTTTTCTCCATCAGAATTATCCTTGATAGAAACATATACAACTTCTTCATTGTCATCATCATCTGCATCATCATTGGTAAGTCCTTCATTAAAAATGTGGCATGACTTCTTACCTTTTTTCTTGAAATATTAGAATCTCCTGAATCTAATTTCTCTTTTGTTATCATCTCAATTTTCTTTCTTCTCATCATTGACATTGTCATGGCATCTAGCAGCAATGTGACCAATATTGTTACATTTAAAACATTTTAAACGTAGCTTACCTTGGTACTTTCCTTTACCTCTCTATAGTCTTCTATCTAGTAGAGCTTTAAACTCTTTTTCATTTGCTTCATCTTCAGCATACATTTCTTCCAACTCACTCTTGCAACTATAAATCCTTTCACTAGCACAACTTTCATAACCATCACTAGGTCTAGACTCTCTAGAACTTCCAATCTTCAAAGATGATTTAAATATAGACTCAATCCTAGAAGTGACAGGTAAACTATTATCAAAATTATTTAGCTTAAAATAAATCAACTTACCAATAGTAGTATCCAGTGAAACAATCATCTGAGGAATGAATCTCTGTTCTTGTATTGCAGATACTCGGATGACATACATAGGTAACAATGTCCTCAACAGTTTTATTGTTACATCTTCTTCCTCAATATGTCCTCTAGTGCCTCTAATAACATTCATAATTTCCTTAAGTCTTGCACTATGTTATGTAAGATTTTCACCTTCTTTCATTCTCATAGAATCAAATTTGCCTCTCAAACTTTCAACTTTTGTCTTTTGAACATGCTGATCTCCACCATGTACCAATGCAATCCTATCCCACATCTATTTTTTTGTATCACATCCTTTAAGGAAATTGAACTCCAGGTCGGTGAGAGAAGATGATACCTCAATCATAACTTGTGTGTGATATTTCCTTTCTCTTATTTTCTCAAGTGTCATAGGCCCAAATGGCGGTGGTGAATACTCATTATCAAGCTAGTATAATGCATACTCTCCAATCCAAGATAAGTGCAACCTCATTCTATTTTTCCATGTAGAGAAGTTATCCTTATTTAACTTTGGTGCCTCCCTCTTATACATCTTTGAATCTTTAACTCAAGTCTTTTAAACTTATCTCTTAGAATACTAGGCTCTGATATTAATTGTTGTTTTATTAATAGGGGGAGTGAATAAAAAAACCATGATAACTTAACTCTGATTCAACTCGGTAAAACAAACTACAATAACAACCGAATCACCAATAACTTTAATAACTCTATCAACAACTTGAATAAATGGTAAATATCATGCACATAAATCATTCAACACACATAACACCAAATTTAATGAGGAAACCCAATTTGGGAAAAACCTCTTTGGGAATTGTCACCCACAAATGAAAATACTCTTCTGAAGTATGCTCAGTTAAAAACCAATCCTGTTAAAGATTACAATGCATATTGTTATATGTGATCCTATTAAGGGATTTACCTTGGACCTATTAAGATCTTCACCCTTTTAGGAATGGCCTGGTTAGAGGGCTTTGAACACTCTTTTAGAATGTCACCTTTCACAAGGATTTTACAATAAGACTATTAAGTCCACTTGGTTAAGAGATTTGATACTACAAATGTTAATAAGTAACAGTATATAATTTTATCTGTTAAATTTCAACTACCTCTTGCTTGATCAGATCCCTTTATGTGCTCTCAGACTACTAGCATCAATACTTCATCTGTCTCTTCTCTAGACTTAGATTTATCCTTTTTTTCTTCACTGCATCACTCGATAGCACATCCACACTTCAACTTGCCAGCCCTTGTATTACTCAAATTCATCCTTTAAATAGACTATGTTTTTTCATCTTAATCTCCTTGATTAGGTTTTCCTTCAATCACTCTCATCCATTAGATCAAATTTTTGAACTTATTCAATGAATTTGATACTCGGTGAACCGCTTCAGCATCACCTCAAAACTTGCACTTTTCTTGGAAGTAAAACTGTCACTTTTGCCACTTAATCTATACCATATATCTTTAACTTGAATTTTCCTATGCATAGATCTTGTAACTAACTTATTCTTCATCCTTGGAATCTTCTAGATCATTTTGGATCACCATTAAATGTGTTCTTATCCTTTTTTATAACAACTATTCCACTCGGTAACTAACATGCACTACTCGATGCCTCAATGTCTCGATGTCTCTTACTGACTTACACAACCCTTTACTGACAACTTTCTTTTTGCTCTGTAACTTAACTATTTAGCTTACCGACTTCACCACTCTGCTTTATTGACCTGATAAAGTAGAAAACAATTATCTCAATAGTACCCCATCATTGTATGATCTTTATTAACTTCCCAATTAAATCAACTCTAAAAGATATGGAAATTCAATATGAACTAGAAGTCAATTGCTTGACATTAATGAAAAAATAACAACTGATCTAATCCTTTCTACAATCTTGTATACCTTTGATCTTGGTCTTCACCATCATCTCCATTAGTTGAGTAACAAGAAGAATATTTTGGAGTATGGGATTTTGATGGAGGAGTAGATATGGATTTTGGGATATAAAGACCTAAAATAGATTAGAAAGATGGGAGGTGTTAAGATGGAGGGATAGAATTTTTTTATGCCAAATTGGATTTTTCTTTGGGACACTATGCTTCTATGAGCTTCTCCACATTTTTTTTTTCATTCTTTTGTGGCTCCTTGGAGCACATTTCTTCTACAAGTAACTTAGGAAACAATATAGATTTTGACTTTTTTTTTTCTTAATGAGCCATTGTGGCCTTTTGGATATTTATTTTTAGATCATATTTTGCTTTGTTTTTATATGTCTTTTAGATGGGACATGTTTATCCTTGAATGAATGGATTTTTGGACTTATGGGTTTTATGCTTAGCATACAAATTACTTTTAGGAAGAATGAGATTCATGGATTGATATAAATTGTATGGAGGTCTTTTGGATGAGTTAATGTAGGAAGATGGTTGGAAATTTCTCAATGATGTGTGTCTCTTCTGAGCTTGATTTAGGAAAGGCTATGTGGCTCATGAGATGAGAGTGGCATAGACAATAGATGTAGGGACATAAGGACCTAAGATGGATGGAAGGACTGAAGGACAAGGTATACATTGTTTAGATTTAGATTTAACAAGGATACCAATGTATTGAAAGTGATATATGTAGCACAGGTCATGACCATTAGTATTTTCTTTGATATGAAGGGATTGCTATTATATCTTGTTCATAGAGGCCTAAACTTTAACCTTTATAATGCATGTTTTAACAAATATTTCTGCTAATAGGATACATCTTACTTTGGAAACAAGACATGAGTCCATTTTGAGGTGGATATGGTATGAAAGAAATTATAGGATTCCAAAGTAAACCTGACTGAATGAAAGTGTAGGAACCTTTTTGACATATAAGAGGTTAATGAACAACTTATGCAAAGATGTTCAGGTCATGAGGGGAATTATGTGGAATAAAGGGATTTTGAGGTGGAGTAAGAGGAATGATGAGATCATCTATAGAGATGGCTTGTGGGGTAAATAGAGGATTAAGACATAAAAATGAGGGGGGTTCTGAAGAATGAGCCAATCATGCCACCCTATTTCTTAATATCTGGCCCAAATTGAACATGTTCAATGATTACAATGTTTTAGTAGGGATTTTAAGTCCATGTTGGCTTTCATCAACTTTTTCACCCCAAGCTACCCTCCCTCATTTTGATATACACATGTATCAATTTGAGCTCTCAACTACAATTTTGCATCTAGACATTCAAGGAGAAATTTTTCAACATTCAAAGCATTTCATCAAACCATATTCTTCATTGTGGAAAGCTTCAACAACCTTCATGCAAGCATTTATTTTATGATTTCCTTTTTTTTTTGTGGATTCATGTTATTACATCAACACTTATGATTACATCCAAAGAGCATTGCACATCAAGGTATAAGACATTCAAATCTAGATTATTTTATTTCAATTTAGAGTTTCATTCTTAAACCGGGGTTTGACTTCAGAAAACCCCATTCTACAAAAAATTTGACTTCAGAAAACCACATGTCACTTGCATTATTTTTTTATCATTATTTCCTATTTTTCACTTCCAACTCAAACATGCAGAACTTGGACAACTATTGCAGTAATTAAGGTGAAACGTACATTTTTCTTTTAAGTTTCAGATTAAGTGCTTTATGCTGAAAATTCAATGTGGATAAAATAATATTACTACATGATTTGAAAATGTATTACACAAGATAAATACATATATGTTTACAATTAAAGTTATTTTATTGATCAAAAGTAAAGTACAAGACCCAAACAAGTTGTGGGGTTACTCTAACAATGGATGCATCTATAAAGGATTATGCATAAAAAAGACAAAAATGAGAACAAGGAAGAGGGACATGTCATTTCCTGTGATAATGATGAGTCCCCTCTTTTGATGCTAACACCCTATCTCTATGATCAACTTTAGCTTCATTTGTTCATCATGATCACATTACCTACAAAGAGTGTTGGAAAGTTTGGTTAGAGCTCAGGGTCACAATTCTATGTTCACGTGTATTAGTGAATACATAATTACCCAATAAGTGCATCAGAACAAATTATAAAAGGAATCAAGACAAAAAAATCTAAATTTCATATTTTATCTAATGATTATGCTTCATGTGCAGGTACAGGTACACATTCCTTGTTTATTGACATGTGGGATTAAGTGGGATCCCATAAGGGTTAAGCCCAACATGTCAATAAATAATAACATGTAGCTGGTGCACTAATATAATCAAAAAATTATAAAAGAACCAACATTCAGTGCTTGAAGGAAGACGGGAATATAAAAATGGTGCCAGTATTATAAAGAAACATCAAAATCATCAAGTTAAATATATATAGGGATGTTAACAACTTGCTAGTGATGGAAGTCTTCAAATACAAGAATATATAGAGCTCCATTTCAGACAGATCAATGATTTCATTAGGTATAATGCATAGATGAGAGTCTTTGAGAAAAGAAAATTAGGAAAAATGGAAGCGAAAGGCATCTAATTATCAAATGCATGAGTTATTGAAAGCTAATCCAACAAGGTCTCACTACCAATACAAGGCACAAAGTAGTAAAGAGAGTATAGTTTTAGAACAACATAATACATGTGATAGCAGACTTGAACACAATGACACAAATATGATTAGATGATACTATTTCAAATAAAATATACAATAATATTTTACGAGGACATAATCAATAAGGATAGCAAGCAGTAGTCACTAATAGTCCATGAGTAACAAAAGATATGTCATGTAAGCAAAAGAACATCTTAATAACAATCATGAATCATCAAAAAGCAGTGACCATAATGACCCAATGGGCAATAAAAATATGATATTCATGTTACAGTAAGTGCTATGGGACACTTATAGACTACAATCAATGCAATATTAGGGTCAACTTTGAATTGGAGTGACATGAGCTATTAATGGAACATAACACTCTAACTATATATCAATTATAATGACAAGAGCCTCTAATACACCAGAAAGTTAAGGAAAACATGACACCAATATGCTAAGAGAAGAAAAATCAAAAGAACCAACATCACTTCAACAATTGATACAAGAACAAATCAGTTATGAGAAATCATATCTGTAGGTACAATCATTGTTTCAAAATAAAGGGAATGTCATGAATAGGCAGATCTTATGGCAGTTACCATTATGTAACACTGTCTTAAAGAAAAGCAACCATGAAATATCCATGCTAATAAATAGAACTTGAAATAGCAATATCACTACTAAAGTGGAAAACCACTGTAATGCAATTACAAGCACAGTGAAGATACTGAAAAGATAGTAAGCATAAGTAAAAGACATGTATTGTTGTCCCTAAGGTATGAAAGAAGAATATAATTGAGATGAGTATGAACTTTTGTAATGACAGTCACATCAGTCACATGAGCATTAACAAACAACAGTACTTACTATTATCACAGTCACATGGAAGGAAAATCTCAAATATAATAGATACAAAATAAATCAGAACTAGAGATATTAATGAAAATCATACAAACAATGTTGTTGCTGCTACAGTTACATTAAAAAACAAGACAATAATATCAGATAGTACATTGAGGTGCATCAAGGCAGTTGTATTTCAAGTAACAATTTAATGAATATCAATAAACTGCATGCCTATTGTAGCTGCAATAATAGTAAAGTACACAAAAACTGAGTTTGTGGCTATGTGTAAAATTTCAATGAAGTCTCCATTAAGATAATACATGTTGGTTAGGATATCCTGATATATGAAAGTTTTTGTAACTTGTGATTTATGGTAAATAAAGACAAGAATTAGTGTAATTAGTACATCTTGGCCACTTGTGAATCATTATAACAACTATTTACCAAATATTCTAGGCTTTGAAATGTCAATGAAAGTTCACCAAATGCAAGAAAACCATCATAAGGGACACATGGAAAGTAAAGGAAGTTGCAGAAATAAAATGCATGGATTTCAAAAAGTTGTTCACTATTCTAGCCTGGAGCTACAAAGCTTTAAAAAATATAATCAAGGGAGTAAGGACAGATTAGGTAATGATAAGAATGAATTGATGCTTCTATATTAATACAGAGTTATCTCATGGCAGTAAGGTAAAAAGAGAAACAAATAAATATCCATTGACATAGATACATGCTTCAACTATAGGATGAGCTCAATATGTTGATTCAATGTTAGTAATGTGTAGAAAAAGGTATGTAATCACAATGAGAAGATAAATCTCATAAATATGAGCAATAATCTTATGAAGGTGTTCATTAGACACGCAGAGATATAAAAGCATAGTAACAAAAATTAAGCATGAAGATTGTCAAAAAAAATTAACATCGAAACAAAAGGAAATAAAATGACAGTATTGCAAGGTAATTACAAGAAGAACATTCAATGGATGGAATAGTACAATTTTAGACAGTCATAAACCATAGCACTGTTGGAAATACAATATGGGAAAGCAAGATGTTGAGAGGGGGGGTGAATCAGATCTTCAAATTTTATCTCTTAAAACAAATTGATCCACAATCATACATAAATTTAATTGATCTATCATCTAGTAGCATTCATGACAGTAAATAAATAACACAAGACACTAAATTTTGGTAACCCAGAAACCCAATAAGGTAAAAATGGGGTGGGGATGACACCCACAAAATCTTCACTACTACAGAAATAAAGTGTGCCTGTTAGGGCTACAATATTTGATCACAATATGTAATCTACCTAGTTAAACGTTTGCCCAGTTAAGAGCTACATATCATTACAATTTCCTTGTAAAAGGATTTAAACTTACAAAAAGTAAGCACTCGGCTAAGAGATTTAGAAAGTTCTATTAGAACCACTCTGTTAAGAGATTTCACCTGATACACTTGTTAGAATGTTTCAAGGTCTAATCCTTCGATATGCACTCTGATGCTGATAACAGATCTCCTCTTTTCAATACCTTCTCTGATCTAATAATCTGATATATCTTTACTCTATTTCTCACTGCACTTACACTTTGCTAGATCTATACTTCCTCTATCAAAACAACCATTCACACATCTCTCATGTACGCATACACCTTCTCTCAGTACTCTTCATACTCTCACAATTAAGGTAAGAAGCGATCTTCATATACTTTACGGATCTAGAAATTAGATCTAGATCAACGATCAGGATCAAATGCATATTCCACTTAGGCAATCCAATTTTATAATTGGCTACATGCCATGTAGTGGGATCAAATAATTAAATGTATAATTATCTGGTTGAAAATATTAAATGCTTAGATAAGTCAGCCCAAAAAATTTACCTCGAAATTGGTGTCAATTCTGACATACATAACAAAACTGTCTGCTTGGCACAAATAGACTATGGTGCTCAGCATGAACTAAACTTGGTAACCATGTGACTTGGAAACTATTATCTTCTTGGCAATGAGTGTGTTGGATAGCTTGGCCTATACTGGATAACTCGTCTGCAGTGATGACTAGCTAAAATTGCCTAGATAAATGACTAAGTGTGGGACACTAATGATCAACAAAACTTAGAGATCAACAATCTCCCCATTTATTTCCATTATTTCCAACATCCTTCTATGCATGAGGGCCTTATGCTCATCATTTACAAGTATTTTAAGCCTATTAGTCTTGATCCCCAGACTATTAAGCCCTCAGACTCTGGAGATGATGATTTTTAGGAGGACAAAGATGAAGGGGAAGACTCAGATACTGAAGTGGACTATGAGTCTGATTCTTCATAGGATATTGATAGGAAACCTATGAGTAAAGGTAAAGGCATAGCCAAGGGTTTGATTTCATCATCCAGGAAATTTTTTGGGCAGAAAAGAAGGTCCTTCATTTTGGAGGACTATTCCTCTAATGGTGATGATGAAAAGGTTGAGGATTGGGAGTCCGGTGATTAGACTTTGGTTGTGGATCACAATAAGGGAAAGAAGCATTGGGGAAACCATAAGGATCTCTCAGGTAAGCTTGATATTTCTCCTAAGAATAATATTGAGGTTAACACTTCTAGTTCCCCTCTTTTGAATAAACATACTCCTAATCCCTTTGAAGTAAATGTTAGTAAAGGGAAAGGTGTTCTTCATAAGCATGATCATGGGAAGGAGAGTTTTGTTTCTAATTATCCTGGGAATCAAGGTAGTGGTATGGATCAAGCTAGGGATGCTGGGAAGAATTTGGGTGTCGCTCTTAACTGGGTTTTCATTGAGCTGACTACTTTGAAAGATAACCATGTTCGTCTAGCTACAAGAACACAAATTATGGAATCCATGGGATTAGGTGCTGATAAATCTTTCACAGATTTCCTTCATGATCTCTCTATGGCTATGAATAAGGAAAATGGGATTGTTGAAGCTTATGACTCTAAATTTTCTATTGTGAATGATAATATTGCTAAGTGGGATATCGCTTCGGCTGGTATGGACTCCAGAGTCTCCATCCTTGATCAAAGGCTTTCCACTATGCAGAATACACTTAGGATAATTGGTGACCAGAGAAGTAATATTCTTCAAGCTTCTATGGACCAGGTCAATCTTCTAATAAAAAAATTAGAGCAGCATAAGGCTAAAGATCTAGTTCTGACCCAGGATGAAGCTAAAGGGCTTCAAAAAAGGATGAGAGCTATCCAAAGGAGAAAATCTAATAGGAATGATAAAGATATTGAATATCTCAAGGCATATGCTATCAATATGGAACTACTAGCTTCAGAAGCTACTGACCTTCTAAACAATCTTGGGTGACTTTGTGCATGGCTTCTTTTTTGGTTGTGGGAGCCTCTTGTTGTCCCTGTCTCTAGTGTGTTGGATTTTTATGTCCTGGTAGCTGGCTCTCTTTTTTTTCCTTTCCTGCCCTACTTTATCTTTTTATATCTCTTCTTTTTCTTATCAGTGGCTTTTTTTGGTGCTTCTTATAATATCTTTTAGTTCTCTTGTACAAGGTTTCAGGTCCTTTCAAAACCTGTTTTCCTCTTAATCAAAACATAATAGTTGTTTGATATTTTTTTGAATAGATAAGGTATTCCCAAGGCTCCTCAAAGCACAAATCCCAACTAGTTTAACACAATAGAAAACACTTCAAGCATATTAACAACCTATAATTATTCAAGTGGGTGTGACAACTTAATGTGGGCTCAATTGCGCATTTTCTAATACCTCAAGAGTGGTGTGAAATCCTCCTTTTTAATAGGTGAATAGGTAGAGATATAGGATTGCAAAATATTTCCCTTCACTCTCTCTCCTAGGTGACTAGATAAGCCAAATCAATATATTTCTATCTCAACCTAAGGAAGTATATCATAAGTAACTTTGGGGTACGGATTGAATCTCTCGCACCACACTAAGCAATAGCCAAAAGGTTTATAGGATACTAAACACAAGGTTCTTAGTCGTAATTCAGGGAACATAATCGTATTCACATTTGGAGTGAGCTACTTAAATCTCTATCCAACCTTTAGGGGACTATTTAACCCATTCAGATGTGGCACTCTCGGCATATAGCCACTGGATTGATCTTCTCTTTCACTTCTACTCTTTTATATAGTGAAATGAAGGAAATGCCACTTTAATTAATTCACCTAAGGTGATTAAATCCCTAAGGAAGCCTCTATTAGAAATAAAAATAAGTGTCATGCAATAGATTATGCACTCAAACCATATATATCAGACACATGCTTATTTAACCGTTAAGAAAGGGAATACTATCAAAATAGCACAATTTGTTATCCTCTTCCTTCCTAAATAAAGCTATGTGAAAATTGTAGGTTTCAATTAATAACCTAATCAAACTATGTAAAAATTATAATTGTTCATTGACTACCTACTTAGATCTAAGTCAATTTTTTGTTTCTCATTGACTTATCTAATAAAATCTAAGTGATATTTGTTGGTTCATTTAACCATCTTAGTGTACCATCCTAAATTGTAAGAACCTATAATTAGATGCTCAATTAGGCCCCATTTTAGTGTCCTCAAGATTTCATGTCAGTTATCCTTGATCCATCCCTACACTACTTACATTTATGGCTTTCTTTCCACCTTCCTAACTTCCAAATTAAATTTCAACAACTTTTGGTGGGAAGAGGTCGCCTAGGCCGACCTCTTCCCTAGTTTTTCCCCAAAATTTTAATCAAGGGGCCATCTCATTAGCCTGCTTTGAGTTTTGAGATCCATAATATTATGAGAGGTATAAAAGATCCTACTTCTCCTCATTTGGACATAAGACATGTTGAATTTCAAGTGCTCTCCTACAATTTTGCATCCAAGCATTCAAGACCAAGACTTCAAACATTTTTAAATAATCCAAATCATTTTTGAAGGAAATATTCTCCATTGTAGAAATCTTCTCTCCCATGATGGCCAAGTAGAGGATACCTCAATCAATCAAGAAAGATTCTTTGTCTATTTTTCATTCATTCATCCATCCATTCCTCAAGGCAAGAGTAAATCAATCATAACACATTGAAGATATTTGAGGACTATTCGTGGATCTATGAATTTATGAAATTCATCCTTTATTCTTCATTACAATCCAAGATTCAAAGACAACATATAAATACATCCAAGCAACATCTTCATAGACATCACGATCTCAATATCGGTTATGAAAGTGTATGCATTTAAAAAGTAGATTTAATATTTACTTTACACTTACAAGCTTTCCTTTCATGAAATTTCATTTCTATTTCAAGGTTGATTCATCAACTGGTGTTTGATTAAGGAAAACCCCTTTATACACAACATATTCCTTATTTTTTGTGTAGGTACAAGTCGCATTTGCACCGACTAAGATCTAGAAAGTTATGGATCTAAAGGATAGTCTGAAACTGAGTTCAACTAAAATTTCTAGGAATAGGATGCCCTAGGAAACCTCTTCCCTACAAAAATGCCTCAAATATAAATATTAGGTCAATGGCATCTTTTGGTTTCTATTTTGGGTACCAGTACAAATTTGTTTTTTTTTTGTCTGTCTGTGTGCACATAAAGTTAATTATTTCCCCCATTTCCTTTTATTTCTCATGTCTTCCTATCAAATGTTCATATTAGTGAAGGAATCTAAATACCTATTCAGTGCTTGGATCCTTCTAAGCCTTTTTGTTTATCATTCCTTCCTAATGTATGGTAGGAAATGATATAAATCCCCCTTGCATCCTTTTTCTTATTGTACATTTTGGCGAGCGTGAATCATAACATTTTCTCTTTTCATTTCGTGTGCAATTATGTTTCCTACATATCTTAATTTTATTTATGTTGCATAAACTTGATATTTTTTGCATATTTATTTCTTTGCATTTTTTAGACATATTTCTCTTTCTTTTCCTTGTGTATGAGTGTCATAATATTGATTCCTACCTATATTATTCTGGTAAGAATAATTTATATAATTATGGGTTCTTTTGATCCCGAGTCCTCTATGTTTGCTAGGAATGTTGATTATACTACTATGCCTACTAATGAAATTCCTTGTATTGTTGAGAATCCATCTTCCCACTCTTATTGTGATGAGGGTTAAATCTTAAGAGTGCCTCCAATCCAAGTGCAAAATATTTCCCATGATTTTGAAAAAAAATGAGCAATGGTTAGGTCAAGAACATTCTAATACGAAAGCCATCTCTATAGTAGAAAATTTGAGGAATTTGATCCACAAAGATGAGAATGGTGTTGATTTATTGTGCACTATTTCCTATCTTATTAATAAAAATGTTAAACCTATTAAATATTGTGCTCAATATCTTGGTCTCTCTCAACCTAACACTAGTGTTGAGACTTCTATTCTTATTCCTACTTCATTACCTAGTGTTCCTACATTCACTCCACCTCTCATGTCTACACATATTTCAAACATTAATCCTACACATGTTATCCTTGGAATTATTCCTAATCCGATCATTAATCCTACAAGTGTTCTATGTATTTCCCAACCATAATCCATGCCTACCTACAACAATGTGTCATTTTCATATTCCAATGTTCCTTCTATTTCCCACAATGTTCCAAACCTTTCACACAAAGAATACTGGAACCTTTCAACCAAATCCACTATCAATAGTATCTCCCAAACCCTATTATCCTTACAACAAAAAATTGCCTCCATGTCTCAAACCAAATTCAATATTCCCACTTGTGACATTGCTAGCCCTTTTTTCTTGGACATCATTCGTGTTGTTATACCTCAATGCCTAGAAATACCTCATTTACAAGCTTATATTGGAAAAAGTGATCCCTTGAGTCATCTGATTTCAAACATTGTGTAGATACTTCTCTCATGATCATAAACTCGTGGCTAAATTGTTTATTAGAACATTTAGAGATAAGGAATTGTAATGATATTGTTCTTTATCTCCTTATTCTATTGATTCTTTTCAAAAACTTGCTAATGCTTTCATTCAACAGTTTCATAACAATATTGGTCCTAAGATTTCTTTGACTGGTTTAATGCATTGTAAACAAGGTGTTAAAGAAAAAGTGATTGATTTCATTTGCCGATTTAAATATTTTCACACTCAAATTTCTTATCATGTGCCTGATATTGATGTTCAAAGTATTTTCATTGTTGATTTACAAAAAGACATTAGAGATGAGATTTTTATTTTTGAATTCTCTTCCTTTAGTAAATTTTGTGCAGTGCATCTGTATAGACCTGAAAATGGTCAACATCAAAAATTAATTAAATTCAATAAATTTAATTATTTAAATCAAAATTCCTCTACTATGTAATTAAATTAAATATTTGATTATATAGTTCATTATTAATTAATTCTTACACAATTAAAACAAAATCCAACCCATTCATGTCTTATTCCATCTCATTAATTCATCTCATAACACATCATCTATGGATGAAGTAATTAATTTTTTTGAGTTAATTAAATCCTATAATCTCTCACCAACCACAAAATGAAAAAAGATAAAAGAAACCAATGAGAGACAAGCTACAAGCTCACATGGATCACTAATAGCCTTTTTTATCTTATCCATTTATTTCTATCATGCAATCTTGACCATTCATCTCTCAACTAACTAACTTGACCATGGTTTGACATAACTCACCCCCAAGACCTTGTAAAATCCTATAAATAGTGATAATTCTTAGTTCTTAGTTCATTATCATCCACTATCATTTAGATCAAATAGATTATAGTATTTTGTGCATCCATAGTCATTTGAGTATCATCATAATGGTCATTTTAGTGTCAATTACATCTAGTTTAGTTGATTTCTTATCTTAATTGTGCACCATTTGCTTGCATCATCATCAATTATCATATCTTCAGTTGTCATATATGAAATTTGTTGCAACTGAGAGCTAAATCAAATAGGTCCTTAGGCTTAGAGAGAAATGAAACGCTCTTGAATATTTATTTCATATTTTATCAAGTTCTTTATCATTATTTGATTTAAATGATCAATACTAATATTTCATTATTGTTTGTGACATATTTTCACTTACATATATTGTCTCCCACCGTGGAGCTCCTTCCCTACCTTTCTAATAAATTTTATCAAGTTTCGTTTGTAGATTTGAGTTGCAGGTTACGAAAATCTAGCAGAAAAGCGCATCTAATTTAAAGTTCATCACATTTGCAATGAATTCCATCACATTTGACCTAAATATCATCACATATGACAACAATATCATCACCTTTAATTCAAATTATACCGCATTTGAATGATATATTGATGCATTTTTATGTATTATCACATTCAAACTTGCAGGTTTTTATCATCATTTTATATTTTGCTTGCAGGTTTTGCAGATTGACAAAATATCGCATTCAACATTAATTTCATCACATATGATTTAAATGGAATCAAATTTGAGAGTTTGGATATCGCATTTGAATTAAAAAGTATCACATTTTATTCAAATAGGGTCGCATTTAATTTTGTTGCAAAGATTTAAGAATCCCATAATCTAATCCATGTTTTCACATTTTACAGATGTCAGAGATTACTAAATTGAAGAAAGTTATCCACAGAACTCCAGGTCTCCACTCAAGGAAAGATTTGAAAAACCAGTAGCAGATATAGAAAGGGTAAATTGGCCAAATGATTCAATTAGAATTCAAGAAGCAAAGTCTTTTAATCTTTATGTTTTTATTCTTCAAAAGTACCAAACTAAATATGACATTGATATCAATTTGAATGCTGCTAATTGAATCAAATTTTTAACCCCTTTTTATACTAATCTTGTTGTTATCTTGTGGCAATTGAAAAAAAATGGAGAAAGGTTTTTCACTAAATTGATTTTCTTTATGCTTTCAATCTTTGCACTCAATTGATTCTGTGGATTTTTACTTCCATTTTGAATCCATAAAATAATTGAACGGCCTTGCGTATTTGTGGATAAAAGTGGTAGGGGTATGCTCTCCCCTCTTTTGGGTGATCATAATACCAAACCCACAAAGATCCCCCTTAGTTAAAAGGTCAAGGAATGAATCAATTGTTCTACTGTGAGTCAAAAGTGGTAGGTATATGCTCTCCCCTCTTTTGGGTGAACAAAATACCAAACCCACTTAGAATCATTTTTACTTTTCAATAGTGCAAAATTAACCATAGTGGGTCTGACTCCCGAGATTTTCCTTAAAAGAGGCGGTGGGAGGGAATGACCCAAGTGGGATACAACCGAAGCTAGGCAATGTGACCCACTATAATCAAAATGCATTCATATTTAATGACATGAGTGATAGAAAGACCTTGATAATATATGTCCTCTGTAATGGGGCTTATACTCAAACTTTTTGAAGGGAGCCTTTTCTACATCTGGTTAAATAGAAAGCCTACCTATTATTCATGGTGAATCATATTATTGTGCACAAGGGTTGTATCACCCTTTGAAGTTACTTACCATATGTATTCCCCTAGTAGTGAGTTGTGATATTTTTGGATTTCATCACCTTAAATCGAGCACCCACTCCTTAAAGACCTATTGAAGTGCATTAGTTTCTCATCATCTTCGCATGATATTACCTCTTACATAAGGAGGAATAAAGAGCACGAGGGTCATGAATATAAAGTTCAAAATTTGTACAAAGTATGTGAACCTATAAATGATACATTGTAGTCAAACTCCTTGCATATCTTTCTTGAAGAGTTTTCATGTGTTAAACCTGTTAAAATCATTCAAACTATTAATGTTTGTAGCTTCAGTCATATGATCATTAGAATATATATAATACATGTTGATTAATAATAATATAATATATATGTTATATTATTATTAATCGTATGAAATTTAATATTAAATATTAAATTATTAAATTATTCTTAATTAATAATTGATTGATGAAACATTATAAAATTGATTAAATTATATTTAATGGGAAGAGACATGTCCTTTCTTATTAATAATAATGAATAGACATGTCCCATGAAGGGACATGTCTCTCCTAGCATCATTCCCAATATAAATGAAAGAGAGATTGTTGCATTTGGAAAACACATACAAAATAGAGTGCTATTACATTTGCAGCTATCCTAAAAACTTAACATGGTATCAGAGCCAGACTGCAAATGTAAGTGAGTAGTTTGTTGATGGTGAATGCGTGACTGTCTCAGAAAATACAGTCTTAGTAAAGGGAACATATCTCACAAATCCACCGTTGGATTTTTCTTAATTTTGGATATGTTGGTGAAAAACAAATTTTGAAGAATCACACTGGAGTGATTGGAGAGAAATTATAGGGTTCAAAAGTGACGATGGACTGTGTACGAGTCTATGTGAAATTGCTGAAAGTGGCTTTCATTAAGGAGATATATTAATTTATTATGATCGTGGTAAAGCATTAACAAAGAAGAATGTATTCAGGGAAGGGTGTCTCTTTATAGAAAGAAAGAATTAATTATAGAGTGTCACCTCTCATCGAGTAATCAAGTCATTTCACAAGAAGACATGAGTATTGTTCAACGTTATAAGAGTCAAAATTGTACATTATGGGGGAATAATAACCAATGTTACATTTCTATTTGAACAATCCTTAGTGGAGAGTGAGAAAATGGTGATCATCCACTCTAGGTTGTCGCTCTACATGAAGGTTGTCGACATGGCTAGCACGAATAACATTATGATCTCCTGCAGCGTGTCCTCCACAAACAACTTCAAAAGTTGATGAGAGTCGATATTTCCTATATGGGCTCACCTTACAAAAGGCAATATTTGAAACTTAAGATAAGTATTCCATGTTTTATTAATGCACATGAAATATTGACTTTGAAATTTATGCTATAATATTGGCTAGTAAAATCTTGTATGCTTCTATCTTTGGTATTTCCGTATGAGATATTTTAGTTTATAAGCTATTTGTAATCTCTCTCTGACATACCTTCAGGACAGAAGCACAAAAAATTATTTTCAGAGGGAGTCTAAATCTTCAGAGGTAACTTTGGAAGAGGAGCTAAGAAGATTGATATCAAACTCAGAGGGAGTCTGACAGTTCAAATTAAGAAATCTTGGATGATCAAAAAATTAATATACTCTCAATGATTTCTTCTCTATGAGAGAAGTTTGAGGTGAAATCCCTTGTTTTCACCCTCTGCATTGAGGCATGATGGATTTCATGTGTGTGAATCCATATTTTTAATGGGCCTACCCCCTTGTGTACATCATGAGGAAGTGATGACTTCCAAATGATTCTCACTTGTATTTGTAAGAGTTATTAAAAGGTGATAAGCTTACAATAACTTGACCTTCTATTGTGATAGACATCTTGTGATGGCTGAAATAGATCATAATAGATAGAACTTGTGGATAGAATTTATGATTGAGGCAATCCACATTAAAGCTCATGAGTTTGTGGATAGAATCATCGATGGAGGCAATCCACACGAGATCTTTTAGATAGAATCGTCGATTTAGACAATCCACCTAGGAACTTGTGCATAGAATTGTCGATTGAGGCAATCCAGATTAAAGCTCATGAGTTTGTGGATAGAATTTTTATGGAGGCAATCCACATGGGAGCTTGTGGATAGAATCACCAATTGAGGCAATCCACCTGAGAACTTCTGTATAGAATCGCCAATGGAGGAAATCCACTCTAAAGCTCATGAGTTTATGGATAGAATCACCGATGGAGGCAATCCACACAAGAGCTTGTGGATAGAATAGCCGATGGAGGCAATCCACTAGAAAGTTCATGAGTTTGTGGATAGAATCGCCGATGGAGGCAATCCACATGAGAGCTTGTGGATAGAATAGCCGATGGAGGCAATCCACTCTAAAGCTCCTGAGTTTGTGGATAGAATTTTTGATGGAGGCAATCCACACAAGAGCTTATGGATAGAATCACCAATGGAGGCAATCCACTTGAGAGCTTGTGGATAGAATCGTTGATGGAGGCAATCCACCTAAGATCTTGTAGATAGAATCGTCGATGGAGGCAATCCACCTGAGATCTTATTGATATAATTGTTGATGGAGGCAATCCACTTAAGAGCATGTGGATATAATCTTCGATGGAGGCAATCCACATCTTGAGACTATGTTTCTATTGATTACATCATGAGGATGATTCTTTTATTGCTTACATCATATGATTGATGTTATCAAGTGTCATATAAGTATTGACATTGGATTGATTTATCCTCCCTAGCTAACAGGGAGTGTTGATGTTTTGTATAGCTAGGGTGAGGGTCATAAGTGTTGACATAGGAGACCACTACGCATTCTTTTTTATCATCCTCCCTAGCTAAGAGGGAGTGTTAATGTTTGTAGCTTTAGTCGTATGATCATTAGAATATATATAATACATTTTGATTAATAATAATATAATATATATTTTATATTATTATTAACCATATGAAATTTAATATTCAATATTAAATTATTATATTATTCTTAATTAATAATTGATTGATGAAACATTATAAGATTGATTAAATTATAATTAATGGGAAGAGGCATGTCCTTTCTTTTTAATAATAATGAATAGACATGTCCCATGAAGGGACATGTCTCCCCTAGCCTCATTCCCAATATAAATGAAAGAGAGATTGTTGCATTTGGAAAACACATACAAAATAGAGTGCTATTACATTTGCAGCTATCCTAAAAACTTAACACAAACATACACTCAATGTTATAGAGATCTTAGGTAAAACAAGTGTTTGAATCTATTTGTTGTGTTTTATGGTCTCAAAACAGCATAAGAATTCATCCATTTTTAAACAAAACATCAAAATGAACACAAAGTGATAAATTTGATCCAAGTACCCCTTTCATATTTATATACATTCTAGTTTTCACGGCCCCAAAATTTTCTCACACACACCCTTGTTAAACAAGTTGATCATTCTCTTTGTTTCACCAAACCAAATCAGTGTGATAGTATTGTCATAAACACCATTAGTCTTTGGTTTTTAAGGTTAATCATCAAGGATTCTAGAGCCTTCACCTAGAACCAAGAAATCAAGGTTAATTTTGAACCTTCATCATAGAAATGTATTTTTTCTATTAGGTTTCATCATCTTAGACATACATCATATTGAACATCAAGAATTGGAACACATAATCATCACTTGGTGGTAAATTCTATTTATAATTCAAGACAACATCCAACATATCAAAGGGGATATTTCTCACATTGATTTTAATCAAGTTTCATGTCAATGCGTACTAGATTCTATCATTTAAACAACAACCAGATCCAAAAGAGAAAGAAATACAACAACAAGATAAAACACAAAAACAACCAAAAGAAACCCAAAAACCACAAGAAAACATAGAAGAGACTAGTTGGGCTAGGGCTAATGATAGAAATAAAAAAAATAACGATGAGGAAGTAACAAAAGAGCATATAAGAGAAGCCCAACAAGATGCCAAATTTTAGAAAATCATGAAAAAAGGTCTAGAGGATGATAAGGAGAGATATTTCATGACATTGGCACAATTAGGGGTAAAATTACCTCATGATTATGATGTCTCCAAATTGAAACAAGATGAAGATTAAATTAACCCCTTAGGTGACTTAAACAAACAAATAAACGTTCTACAACAACAATTCCATGACATACAAAGAGGGACATCAACAAAAAGGTACACCTTGGAGGATATTTGTTAAATAATAATAACAATAACATCAACAAAAAGGTGCAACCACATTAAAAATAACAATGACAAACCAAAGTTTTGGTTAAATAAAAATAAACATGTGGTGGATGATGGAGTGGTATATGCAAACAATGTCAAACACAAACCATTCTAATTATCAGACAACCAAGCCAATAGTGTCAATGAATCAAACAATTCATCCAACAACAATCAAGACAAAAATAGACCTAGAACTCCAAAATATCCACCTAAAAAAAGATTTACACCCTTAGGTGAACCTATCGAATCCTCTTTAAGGACACTTTTAGCCAAAAAATTGATTACATTACCCAAATCAAGAGGATATGAACCCCAAGTGAAACTTTCTTTGGTGGAATGACTCACATGATTGTGAATACCATAGAAACAAAGGTCAAAAAACTAATGATTGTATGAGGCTAAAACATTTTGTCCAAGATTTGATTGATAATTAAACTATCCCCATTGATGGACCTAAGAATAACGATGACTACAGGATATTTAAAACTTCACTCCCTAATCATGAAGAATGAGAATCATCAAAAACATCACTACCAAACAAGAAGGGAGATAAAGTAAATTTTTATCATGCCTATGATAACACCATAAACACCTTATCAAGATTTGACAGCACCATCAACATCATAATTATCAAGGATAAACAAGAAAAAGATCCCGCACATGTTGTCACATGAATTCAAACCAAAGTGACATTATGGGGGACAACTAGTAAAATAACATCAAATGGCATTCCATCAACATCTAAACAATACAATTTGGTAGATCAACTCCAAAAGACACCGGCTCAAATTTCCATATTGGACCTTCTAATTATCTCACCATCACATAAGGAAATCTTGGAGAGATCCCTTGTTGACACAACCATTCCTACTGACTTGAATGTGGATCAATTCTAAGATATGGTAGGACATCTCATTGCACCCCATTTCTTATCATTTTCTAAAGATTATGACATGTCTCTAAATCACTCTCATATTCTCACATTGCATATAGAGGTCCTCATACAAAAAAATAGTCATTCATGCCTTTATAGATGAGGAAATGGCCAAAAAAATTGTACCTTGAATCTGGTTCATGCCTTAGGCTACTCAGAGAATGTAGTTAATCCAAAGAGAAAGATCACCATCAAAGAATGTGATGATGAAGAAATATCTTCTAAAGGTCTTTTTGTATTACCAATCAGAGTAGGACCAATCCAAAAATAAATAGTATTCTAATTCATAGACTTGAATTTGTCTAAAACATATTATTAAGAATACCATGGATCCATGAAATACAAACGGTCCCATGAACATACCATCAATGCTTAAAATTACCATATCTTGGTCAAGAAATAACTATTAGTGGTGATCTTAATCTATTTAATATTGTAACAACATAAAGCCTATCACAGATTCATTGATACCACATAAAAAATAGGCTTCTACATTAGATAACTCAAGTACGCAAATAAGGAAAGAAGTTTCTAGCTTAAATGTATCACAAAAGGAAAAAAGAAAAAGAACCTAAGTCTTATACATCACCTAATGGAAAAGAGAAAGAACTTATTTCTTCCACATCATGCAAATGAAGAGAGAAAGAGTCAAGCTCTTATATATCAAACAAAGGGAAAGAGAAAGAGGATAGTAAGAATAATTTCTTGAACATTGATACCCTAATAAAGGACTTTGAGAGTAAACTACAACTCAAAGACAAGGGATTAGGATAATATTCTTTATCAGTGACAAAATTGCCTATTTTTCCTAGATCTTATGGAAGACCATCTATATCACAAACAACATAATCACAATCTCCTCAAATTTATAATAATAACTTTGTAAGAGCTAGTACATGATCGTGAGATATTGAGGATAATGAAATATTACAATGTTTATACAAGGATGAAACAAAATATAATGAAAGAATTCAAAATATAGACATTCTCGCACATCAATATGGGAAAGGATTTCAAATCATGAAGAAAATGAGTTATGAAGGATCAGGACCTATTGGGAAAAGAAATAAAGGGATAATTGAACCCATTGAACCCACTTTCAGAACAAGTCAACAGAAAATAGGATTAGGGTATACCAACAAAGAATCGACACAAAATCTCTATGAAAAGATTCATCAATTGCAAGCTTATAGTGAAGAAGATTCCAAAAAATGAGAATATGAATCTTATGGAGAGGAAGAAGAACCTTGTGTGGAAAAGTATGTTGATGTGATTCAGTCCTATGCACCTAAAACATCTCAAAGGTAAAGTTTACAAGATAGAAGGGTGGAAAATCAAATACAAATATATATACCCACATTCTTATAGGGTCAAAGTTTGGGGTATATACTACAAGAAAATGAATCACAATATGTTGAGGATTACTTTAGTGAGGACGAGTAGAATTTGATCTCGATGGATAATATTGAGGAAGCTCATGTCATATACCTTGATGATACAATATACAATCTTGACCACCTTACTGTCAGGACCTTACAATAGTTAATCAAAACCAAATCCATGACCCTTTAACATTAGTACACCCTGAACTTATTGATTGGGATTAAAAAAGATTCATTGAGATGGACACCTTTCCTACTGACTATTCTTTATCCCTATATCTTAATATGGTTAAACCAACTTCCACCAGTGTGTACTACCATGATGCTTTGACTTGGGAGGGTGCCAATTTTCTCAATCACAAAAATAAAAAAATAAATCAAGAATCTAGTGGTGCAAACCACATTGTGGAAGTACTAGGTTTAGAAATAGATAAATGAAAGGACATATCCAAAGGTGAAAATCTCCCAGAGATGCTTGAGGATGAGAGACTTGACACACTCCCTGAGAACTACAAGGAGAGGTAATATATTATTATTGAACCAATAGAGAAGCTCAACATTTGAACCAAACATAAACCAAAGATAATATATCTAGTTGAATCTTTGACAGAAGAGAAAAGAAAATAGTTCATAGATTTTTTTTAAGAAAGGCATATAAACTTTACTTGGTCTTATGTTGATATGTTTGGGTTAGATCCGAATCTAATTATGCATCATTTCAAGATTGCTCCAGGAGTTAAACCAGTAAAATATAAACTAAGGAAAATGCACCTCCATGTAGCATTACTAGTGAAAGATGAATTGAATAAACTATTAGATGTTGGTTTCATTTGCTATATATCTTATGTTGAGTGTATCTCCAACATTGTGCCTATATCAAACCCAAATAAAGAAACAAAGTATGTATTTATTTTAAAGATCTTAATAAGTTTTTCCCTAAAGATGATTTTTTTAGAATAGTCCCAAAGGATAACTAAGAGGGTGGGTGAATCAGTTATCAGTAACTTTAGTTCTTTTACTTCCTTAACTTTAGAATACAACAAAGTAAATGCTTAATCAGATAACACAGTACACAACACACAATTTGATTACGGGGAAACCAATTGGTAAAAACCCCGGTGGGAATTAACACCCACAATGAACTATACTTGTTTATAGTAATCCTTGTTAGAAGATATTTCAACCCTGTTAGGAGTTGTACTTTACATTGCAATAAGTATAGTGACCTGGTTAAGGGTCGGACCCTGTTAGGAGTCTTTTACAAATAACCCTGTTAGGGGTGGTGGACTCACTGTCCAAAAGCTCACTGCTTGATGGTGAAGGTTACAACCTTTTGTATAACAGATATGCACTATATATGATGATGAACTGTAGAGTAGACATTTTATCTTGATCAGTTCCAGTGTATTACAATCTTTCACTTCTTCTTCACATAGACTCTTGATGAATGAACCACATCTGATATTCTGCTTTGTACATCTTCTATCTCTTTTTATATCATTCACACTTAGCGTATCACAATTGACTTGCTATAAGTATCTATCTCAAAGTATGAGATCATGGGACCTGTAAGACAACTCTTCATAACATCCTTGTCGGCTCTACTAAGCATGCAAGCATAATTACAACCGCGCAAGCCTAAACTGAATAGACGCGACGCTTCACTAAGTCAGCCTCACCAAATTAACTCTAACTTTGCAATCTTCTTGAAACACATTTGGTGCCTTTAGATGAATATCATCAACTCATAACTAAACGTGAATATACACATGCATATCTTGAATATAGGTGCAACTCAAGAAACACGTTATATATGTCAGCCCTAAACAGTTACACTTCCAGAACTGTAACTGCCAATAAAAAAATTACATAACTTTACTGAAACATCATATCTGGGTCTGTGTGTAAGAAAATAACATAATAAACATGTCAAAAACATGTATCTATCCACGTAAGTCTTCATATCATCATTCTGATAAGTACATACAGATTTTCTACTGTGTATTATATGTTGTCATCAATGACAAATATACAATCAATCAACTGCTTAGAATCAAATCTACAACAATCTCCCCCTTTGACATTGATGGCAACATATGATATCAAAAACATCATTTGTTCATGGTTTCCTCTTTCTTTTACAATTTTCTCAATATCCTCATCAAAGATTTCTCTAAACTATTGTAGTTCCTCTGACTATGTTTTTGTTCCATGTATATACTCCCCCAGAGTATATACTCCCCCTTAGTACATACTCCCCCTTACTATATACTCTCCCTTTGACATCAATGGCAAAGGGCACCATAGATATTTAGGCATAGGTACTACTCCAGAAGTAGAGTAGTCAACCATTCATCAGTCACTTAATGACTGATGTTCTTGCTGCTTCTTCTAAACAGACTTAGGAGAGGGAATTACCCTCAACTTCTCCCTGAGATACTCAAAAGTATCCTTTGATAAGGGCTTTGTGAAAATATTTTCCAACTATTCTTTGGTTCTTACATAGTCCAATTTAACTTCTTTGTCTGCAACCTTTTCTCTTAAGAAATAGTACTTGATCTCTATGTGTTTTGTCTTTGCATGCATCACATGGTTCTTAGACATGTTGATAGTGCTAGTATTATCATAGTGAATGGAAATAGGATAATCAACCTAAATGCCAAAGTCTTTAACCATCTTCTTGATCCAAACCATGGTTGAACAATTCAGTACTGCTACAACATATTCAGCTTTTGCTGTTGACTGAGAAATACAGTTCTGCTTCTTGCTTATCTAAGAAACCAACCTATCTCCAAGAAATATTGCTCCTCTTGAAGTGCTCTTCCTGTCATCAATACAACCTACCCAATCTACATTAGTATACACATGAAGTTGTACATTCTCTGATTTAGGATACCATAAACCATAGTCTATAGTTCCCTTTAGATGTCTGAATATCCTCTTGATTTCCATTAAGTGATTCTACTTGGGTTCAGCTGTAAATCTTCCAACAATGCCAACTGCATTAGATACGTCAGGTCTAGACTGAGTTAGATAAATGAGTTTACCAATCATAGATTTGTACAATGTCTTATCAACTGCTGTGGAATCATTATCTTTTGAAAGCTTGCCTCCTGTTATCATGGGAGTGCATACTAGATTACAGTCATCCATCTGAAAGGTCTTCAGTATTTCCTTCACATATTTTGACTGATTAATGAATATACCTTTATCTGTTTGTTTCACATTCAGTCCCAAAAAGTATTTTATAGGACCAATCATACTCATTTCGAATTCATTTTGCATTTCTTTTGCAAATGATTTACTGAGCTTGTCATTACCCCCAAAGATAATGTCATCAACAAATATGGCAACTAATAATAATCCATCAGGTGTCTCTCTTGTGAATAGGTTATAATCTGATGCTCCTTTCTTGAATCCAATCTTGGTAAGATAACCATCAAGTCTCTCATACCAAGCTCTTGGGGCATGTTTAAGACCATAGAGTTCTTTCTTCAATCTGCGTACCATGTCTGGTTCATATGAAAGATTAAATTCTTCAGGTTGTTCTATGTAGACTTCTTCATTTAAGTCACCATTCAGAAAAGATGATTTTACATCCATTTGATAAACTTTAAAGTCTTTGAATGTTGTGTATGCCAAAAACAATTTAATGGCTTCCGGTCTTCTTACAGGGGCAAATGTATCATTGTAATCTATTCCTTCTCTCTGTGCATACCCTTTGCATACCAATCTTGCTTTGTTTCTTACTATTGTACCTTATTCATTCATCTTGTTTCTGAATACCCACTTTGTTCCAATTACATTTTTGTCACTAGGCCTAGGAACCAAATCCCATGTATCATTTTTAACTATCTGATCTAATTCTTCTTTCATTGCATTCTTCCAATCAAAATCATTAAAAGCATCTTCAACACTTAAAGGTTCAATCTGTGAAAGAAAACATACCTCTTCATCCATTGCTAGACTTTTTGCTTTAGATCTGGTCAAAATGTTCTTGATCTGATCTCCAATGATCTCATATTTAGAGTGGTACGTAGATGTGAATTTTGGAACCTTAGGTGTGTCTTCTTCTTATGTAATATGTGATTCTTCTCTGCTTGATTCAGGGTCATTGCATGAGATGTCAATGCAATCAAACATTTCTTCAATAACAGTATATTTGTTGCTAGGCCTGGGTTCATCTTCAATCATAGGTGTATATTCATAGTATCTCTCTTGAACCATAAACTTCTCATCAATTTTTACATGAGTTCTTTCAATTACCTTTTTCAATCTCAGATTAAAACATCTATATGCTTTTTTTTTTAGAGTAACCAAGGAAAATTCCTTCATCACTTATGGCATCAAACTTGCCAACACCATCATCTCTCTTGATGTAGCACTTGCTGCCAAAGATTCTAAAATATTTTACTGTAGGTACATTTCCAAACCAAAGTTCATAGGGTGTCTTGTCTGTGCCTGGCCTTAATTGAGTTATGTTGATAGTGTAGACTGGTGTATTCACTGCGTCTCTCCAATATGTGTGCACCACTTTTCCTTCAATCATCATAGTGCGCATTGTATCAAGTATGATCTTGTTCCTCCTTTCTGCTATCCCATTCTACTGAGGGATTCTAGGTGCACTCAACTATCTTTTAATTCCATGCTCTTCATAGTAATCATAAAACTGATCAAAGGTGAACTCTCCTCCTCTATCTGATCTCAAACATTTCAGTTTTAATCTAGATTCATTCTCAACCTTAGCTTTGAATATTTTGAACTTTTCAAAGGCTTCAGATTTCTCCTTTAAGAATGTAACCCACATCATCCTAGAAAAGTCATCAACAAACAAAATGAAATACCTTTCTCCGTAGTATGATCTTGTTTGGGTAGGACCACACAAATCTGTAAGCACTAGGTCCAATTTGTTTTCAGCTGAGTTCCACTTGCTTCTAAAGGAACTCCTTACATGCTTTCCCATAACACATTCCCTACATATTGTGTCAATAGGTCTTGCAATACTAGGAAGGTCTCTGACTGCCTTAACATTGCTTATCTTTACTATGTTATCAAAATTGATATGACATAGTCTCTTGTACCATAACCAACTGTCATCCGCTTTTGCAACAAAACAACTTACATCAGAATTGAGCTGAAAAATATTAACTTTTGTTTTGGAGCCTGATGCAATCATGTCTCCATCCTTGTTGTTAATTATGCACTTGTTGTCTTTGAACTCCAAATGATAACCTTTGTCAAGTAGTTGTCCAACACTTAGTAAATTATGATGTAATCCATCAACATATAGAACATAATCAGTCTTGTTATTTCCATCCAAAGTGATAGAACCTATGCCTATGATAGATTTGGGAGTGTTATCCCCAAATATAACCATACCACCTTTGTATTTGTCTAGATGAATGAATCTATCTTTGTCACCTGTCATATGATGAGAGCATCCACTGTCAATGATCCAATCAGTTCTGATGTCTGCTTTGGAAATTAGGGCTAGCTCTTGTTCTTCCTTTTCATTGGCAATGTCCATTTCCTCAAGAAACCTTTCCATGTCACTAAGGGAAATGAATCCAATTTCATCTTCTCCTGAATCTTCATCAGTAACACCTTCTTCAGCAAGATAACATTCCTTCTTATATTTGGGTTTGTAATCAGATCTGAACTTCTTGACTCTTGTAGGACATTTAGATGCAAAGTGACCAATCTTGTTACATGAAAAGCATTTGATTGGAATCTTTCCTTCATATTTTCCTTTTCCTTTCTTTTCTCTTCTAGCAATCATAGAAATGATTTCTTCTAGTTCTTCATCAACTTCTTCTTTCTCATTATGACTGGAGATGTGTAGGGATTTCTTACCATGGACTGAGGCTTTGAAAGCTATTTCACTTTTAGGTTCAGTCTTCAATCTCGATATCTCAAATGCAGAGATTTTGCTGATCAAAGTCTCTCTCTTGAAGTCTTGTGAGAATTGCATGGTTTCCTCTAGAATACTTATCTTATTTTCATAGTTTTATGTCAAAGTAGTTAGCAGTTTGTCCATTATATCTTCTTCTGATATTTCTCCACCATTGTTTCTAATTCCAGAGACTACTTCATTTATTCTTTGATTGTAGGCTCTAATGTTTTCTTCAGGTAACATCTCAAGACTGTTGTATTTCTTTTTCCATGTCTTCCTATGTGCATTATTTGCTTGAATATCTCCTTCAAATATATCTTCTAAATACTTCCATATGGTATATGCTCTGTCAATTTTCTTGATCTCATAAAATTCACTGTTGGATAAGGCGCTGATTAGGGCTTCTTTGGCAATTGCATTATTGATAAATGTTTCCTTTTGTCTATTAGCAGCATCATCCTTTGCAAGGTATTTCAGAGATGGAATTACAACTTCTTGTGTGGAAATTTCAAATATCTCAAAGCCAACACACTATAGATGTGTTATCATTTTGTTTTTCCAATCCAGATAATTCTCTCCATCAAACTTAGGGCTTTCTTTTTTGAAGTAAGACATCTGATCTACCTTAAGCTGTTAGGCTTCTTATCCAAGGCACTTGGCTCTGATACCAATTGTTAGAATAGTCCCAAAGGATAACTGAGAGAGGGGTGAATCAGTTATCAATAACTTTAGTTCTTTTACTTCCTTAACTTCAGAATACAACAAATTAAATGTTTAATCAGATAACACAGTACATAACACACAATTTGATTACAGGGAAACCAATTGGTAAAAACCCCGGTGGGAATTAACACCCACAATGAACTATACTTCTTTATAGTAATCCTTGTTAGAAGATATTTCAACCCTGTTAGGAGTTATACTTTACAATGCAATAAGTATAGTGACCTGGTTAAGGGTTGGACCCTGTTAGGAGTCTTTTACAAATAACCCTATTAGGGGTGGTGGACTCAC
>MU224925.1:552571-564978 GCA_018584345.1 Thuja plicata
GTATTACAATCTTTCACTTCTTCTTCACATAGACTCTTGATGAATGAACCACATCTGATATTCTGCTCTATACATCTTCTGTCTCTTTTCGTATCATTCACACTTAGCGTATCACAATTGACTTGCTATTAGTATCTATCTCAAAGTATGAGATCATGGGACTTGTAAGACAACTCTTCATAACATCCTTGTCAGCTTTACTAAGAATGCAAGCATAATTACAACCTCGCAAGTCTAAACTAAATAGATGTGATGCCTCACTAAGTCAGCCTCACCAAATTAACTCTACCTTTGCAATATTCTTGAAACACATTTGGTGCCTTTACATGAATATCATCAACTCATAACTAAACATGAATATACACATGCATATATTGAAGATAGGTGCAACTCAAAAAACACGCTATATACGTCAGCCCTAAATAGTTACACTTCCAGAACTGTAACTGCCAATAACAGAATTACATAACTATACTGAAACATCATATCTGGGTCTGGGTGTAAGAACATAACATAATAAGCATGTCAACAACATGTATCTATCCATGCAAGTCTTCATATCATCATTCTGATAAGTACATACAGAATTACTATTGTGTATTATATGTTGTCATCAATGACAAACATACAATCAATCAATTGCTCATAATCAAATCTACAACAGATTTTCCATTACCAAACATAGATAGAATCATGGACTTGACAACAGGACACTCTATGTTCTCTTTGTTGGGTGGATTTTTTGGGTATAATCAAATTGAAATTGCACCTAAGGACCAAGACAAAACAACTTTTACATGTGCATGGGGAACCTTTTGTTGGAATGTCATGCCTTTCAGTTTGAAAAATGATGAAGCTACTTATCAAAGGGAAATGAGTATAATATTTCATGACATGATGCACACCTTCATGGAAGACTATGTTGATGAACTATTACAAAAACCATATAATAGGGATCTTCATCTTGAAATGTTGGGAAAAATATTTACATGTCTATAAAAATTCATGGTCACACCAAATCCAAAGAAATGTGCATTTGGCATTACATCATGAAAACTCCTCAGCTACATTGTATCAGCTAGAGGAATTAAAGTAGATCTAGCTAAGGTAAAAGCTATTATGGAAATAGGAGCTCCAAGAAATATCATTCAATTGATATCAGGATGTAATCTATCAGGAGATTTATAGCCCAACTAGTGGAAAAGTGTCACTCATTCACAGAATTGCTTCACAAAGATACTTCCTTCAAATGGTATAGGAAATGTGATGAGTCTTTTGATCTATTAAAAAACTATCTTATGAATCCACCAATCTTGATGGATCCAATAGTAGTAAAACCATTGTTGTTAAATATCTTAGCTAAAAAAAATTCATTAGGAGCACTTTTAAAACAACAAGATGCAGAAGGAAAGGAAAGAGTTATTTACTACATCATTTGGACCTTGGTAAAATATAAACTCAACTACACATTCATAGAAAGAGATTTTCTAGAAGTAGTCTTTGCATCTCAAAAGATAAGAAATTACTTGTTGACACATCCTATAAAATTAATAGAAAATATTGATCCTCTCAAATATCTTCTTAGTAAAGAAAATCTTATAGGAAGATTAGCATGATGGGTCATGGTATTGAGTCAGTTTGACATTGAATATGTGGACATAAGAGTAATCAAAGGACAAGTAGTTGCAAAATAGATAGACGAAGCACCAATATTAGATAACAAACCAATGTAGATTGAATTTCCTGATGCGGATATCCTTACTATTACAAAACAATCCTAGAAGCTATATTTTGTTGGATCATACACTCAACATGGCTCGAGGTAAGGAATATTATTTCTCACTCCTCAAGGATATACCATTCCAAAATCATACAAGCTCATGTTTACTTGCACAAATAACATAATTGAGTATGAATCACTGGTGATTGGTATGAAAATGGCTCTTGAGTGGAGAATAACTGACCTACAGGTCTATGGAGATTCTCAGCTAGTTATCTATCAAATCAATGATGATTACCAAATAAAGGATGACAAGATCATGCCCTATAAAAGAATATTTGAATATTGTAAGAATTAATTTTTCCAAATCACATTTGAAAAATACCTAGAAAAGAGAATAGAGTTGTCGATGCAGTGACAACTTTAGCTTCATTATTACAAGTTCTTGATCAATGTGCATGGTATCAATTCCTGGTGGAAGAGTTGGTAAATATGGCACACGATACCCATGATTCCCATATCATTTTCCTACTCCTAGCTCCTAAATCTACTTTATATGGCCGTATATATTCCTACTTAAAGGATACCACCTTTTCCCAAAACCAATCAAGGAACCAGAAACGTAACTTTATCTGACAAGCTTCCGATTATACCTTGATATCTGATACATTGTATCGAAGAGGTCTTGACAAAAATTTACCTAGTGTCTTGAGAGTGAGGAATATAAAAATTCCTTACAATATATTCATGAATGTATTTCTGGCTCACAATTGAGTGGTTTAACCTTGGCTAAGAAACTCATAAGAATTGGATATTATTGGCCAACTTTGGAGAAAGATTCATTTCATTTTGTGAAAACATGCCAGAATTGCCAATTCCATAGGAACCCGATTCATGTACTTTCTCAGGAACTACAACCTCTCACTACACCATGGCCTTTTTATCAGTGGGGTTTTGACTTGATAGGGATGATCTATCTACCATCTTCGAATGGTCATAAATATATCATTACAACAACAAAGTATTTCACTAAATGGGTTGAGATTGTACCTCTTTCAACTCCTATAGGAAAGAAAATATCCATGTTCATTTTGAACTATATCATTTGTAGATATGGTATTCCTCATATCATCATCACTGAAATGGTAAACAGTTCAAAAACAAGGATGTAGAATAACTATGTGAAAAATTTGATATCATCCAACACTTCTCATCTATATATTATCCTCAAGGTAATGGACAAGCAAAAGATTCAAATAAAAACATCTTGAAAACCTTGAAGAAAATAGATGATGATTCCAGAAGGGATTGGCATATTCAATTGAACCCTACATTGTCAGCATGCTGAACTGGTGTGAGAACACCAACTGGAGTCACACTTTTTTCTCTAGTAAATGGTGTTACCATAATTTAAATCATGACTCAATTCAGGTGGAGATCATGTATATTTAAGAAAAAATGTGCATTTTTATTTATCGCGTGCATTACATTCAAGTGGATAACTAAAAGAGATTACAAAGTGCTCAAAAGGAAAACATAACTGATGCATTAAATAGAGAGAGAGTTTTACAGATCTGTTTTCTAAAAAAAAAATCTTTTAATTGAGAAACATGTTGTCTCACACAAGTTGTGACACTGGCCTTTTCTTGTTAAATGCAAATACAGAATAACTAATGCATGAACAAGTAAATGAAGGATAAGGTGCATAGGGTAACCAGTCATTGAATGTATGTATGGTAAAGGTTGTCCTTCTTTTCAATGGTATGAACTGATTCATCCTTGTATCCCCTTAGTCCTCCTTAGTGTTCCTAATTCTTGCATCGATCATGACAATGGGTTTGAGAAATTCTCTAAGAAATGAAAAGTTATCAGCCCTACATATCATCTACCTATGCATATAAAAACTACTCTCAATAGGCATTAAACAAGAAACAAATCCATCAAAAGTCATATGCAGAGTTGTACATCTATTTTCTAAATTTTTTATTTCATGTGTAGTGCCAGGTGTCACTTGATAGCATGTGGAGTAAATGTGGCTCCCACGAGGGTTGAGCCTAGCATTCTATCAAGAGATAGAGATAGAATATTCTACCATAGCGTCAAAGAAAAAATATCAATGCACTCAATTTCAAACTTGCAAGTTAATGGAAAAGAATACCCGCATGGGGATCTTGAAATAATATGCAATGTGTAAGTAGAGCTATACATGGTGATAAGCATCAGATGATAGTAACAACTAGTATAAAATCAGAATGCACTATAGAAGTTCATGAATCAATGCAATTTTATTCCAATTTTATAGAGAACCATCACAAGGGTAACATGAAAACTATAAAAACACTTATAATGATATTGATCTACTTTTTAAATACATATGTCATTTGTATTATGGTTGTCTTGAGATATTGACAAAATCTGAAGAGTAGATCTATAAATTTTGAATAGTAAGGAGGTAGAAATGATGAAGTCATGATAGAAATATGTCAATGAGGCACTTTTCAACAGTAAGACAAAGAGTAAGAATGCATCAATGATAATTTTTTGATAGTTATAGCATGTAAGAGTTGTTATTCAGAGACCTCTTGTTAGAATTCGAGCATCAAGCACATTTTTCCTACTATCTTGATAACATAAGCATGAATATCTTGTATCTAGATCATAAAAGACCAATGATAGTGGGGTATTGAAAATAATGTGGTAAGAAGAGTGTATAAGAGTGTGAGAAGTCAACCTAAAGAGAGAGAGTGCATTAAAAGGGGCAACAATAGTAAATATTCAATACAAGAGCAATGAACAAGCCATGAGTTTGAATGTCAAAAGGATCAACAAAAATCCATAAAAATGACCCTATAGTCATCATGCTAGAGAATAATGCATAGTAATAGAGCAATCACTAGATGTTCATTGAAAGTGATATCCAATCAGGGAAGGACAACTAAAGAGGATTTAAGATAGGAGTTTAGAAGCATGAATACCTTCAAATGCATCATCTATCCTTAAAAAGAAACATTAAGGTAATGGTTGTTCCTAACTCCTCTTTCTTTTTTCACAAGGGAAGTATGATTGTTCTTATTTTGTTATTTTCTTTTTTTTCAATGATTTTGTGACAAAACATGAGAAATTGGATAAATAGCACATATCAAATAGAGGTGAAACAAGGTGTCACAAAGAAAAAATGGTGTATGGAGTCCATAAGGAGGATAGTGAAACTTTCTTCTAACTAAGGGAGGAGAAATGATAAGGTTTCACTTTTTAATGCTTTTATGAATATCATTAGGTGTTATAAATAATTTCATATCTATGCTCATAGTGAGTCACGAGTTGTAGAGAAAAGCAAAGAAACCCTCAATTTTCATAAAGCTCGGACCTTGGAATTTATTTTATAAATGCAGAGATACAAGATTTCAAAGAGCCCGAGGCAAGGAATTAACGGATCCTTTCATTATTTTCTTGTAAAGTGTGCCAATAGCTTCAGGAAAGGGTGATATATATAGAGAAGTTTTTCAAGCAATGCAATTATAGATCTAAATAAAAATAGGGCTCGAACATGGAAATATCAAGAATCCTCTTTTGAGCCAACACAAAAGAATTCAAAAACCAATTCTTTTATCCTTGCAAATAAAAAGAAAAGCACAACTGACATGGAGCTAGAGAATGGAGAACCTACAAAAAATAGTATTTTATTCATCACTTCTTTAAAAATAGGGCTTGAACACACAAGAATCACAAGTTCCTTACTAGGTAAGAAGTGTTGCTTGCAAGAATTCCTTCGAGAATCTTAAATGAAAGCCACATAAGACTTCTAGGAAAGCATCTTCAAACTCTCAAACCCCAATAGTCACCACGAAGGTGAAAAGAGTAAACAATGATAAAGATAAAATGAAAAGTGAATTGCTTGATGTTAGGATTTCTACCCTAATTGTTATCAGTCACAAACTCTTTGACTTGTTTTTATACATCGATATTAACATGTATTAATATGCTTTTGTATTTGCAAGTGTATATTGTAAAAATGTTTGCTAAGCCTATTTTAAAGACATTTAGTAAATATTATTGGTGATGTAAAATAGGAAAGCATTTATTTATGATGTAAAGGGGTTTGAATGTAATTTATGAGGAGACCAAGTATTTAGGGAAGTTGAAGTCAGTTTAAAGATGTAAGGAGAGGTTTTAGGAGTGATTTTGACCAAGTTTGAAGGCTTGTTGAGCATTTTTGGGAAATTTTATGGTAGAAGGTTGATGTGGCTTGTCCTTTCGATAAGCACATGCTTTTCTGATTCCTTTGAGGGCCTAAAAATAGGCATTTTTGTTACATTCGACCAAGAGGGCATGGCCTATTTTTATGCAACTGCTTCTTGAAGAAGCATAAGTATTGATAACTTTATTTTGGTTGGAGTTCGTTCTGATATGTGTTTCTATGTTTAGTGAATTTTGTAAGTCCTCTAACGGTTTGGCATACTCTATAGCTCAAATTGGATATGGAATACATAAGAACCTTGGATACAATTAATTAGGAATTTGTGCTTTCTTTTTCTTACAGTTTTGTGTATTGTTAGATTGATTGATCAGGTTACTTGTGAAGTGTATTTTATTTCCTGGTGACTTTATCTCATTTCCTTGTACCTTTTTTGTAAAAAGTATGTTTATGTAAGTTTCTAATTGTGTTTAAAATACATATGGCTCTGTGACTGTGAAGCTTTAATTCATTTTTCAAGTTATTGTTTTTTAACCTCGTAGTGAAATATTGATGCAGAAGCATGTGGTAGGAAGTTGTGCTAGTTTATTTTAATCATTCTGGAATCAAGTGTTGTAATTTTGATTTTCATCATGTTTGGTGCATCACCTTGTAGGTTAAATTTTAGTTTCCTATCTCCTTCTAACCCTTTTCTTAGCAAGTTTAGTACAGGTGATTATCATAGGAATTCGGCCTTCTTCGGAGATTCACTCCAATTTTTAGGTGACCCACTTCCTAGGAGTGTTTCCATGTTTCTCTAAAGTACCAAGTTCTACAACTTGGTAAGTGTTCAAATTTAGGAGTTAACAGTTGGCACACTCGGTGGGACATGTTTGAATCGAATAGGTTAGAATAAATTACTTTTATTTGTTGGTTTTGATATGTAGCCAGTGAATTTTGGGTCTTTCATAGGTTAACAACAACATATCTAGTGACTCTATCCATGTGGAAGTAGCAGGAGAACCAGTGCATCATTGAATATATCTCAATACTGAGAGATTTGGTATTTTTCTCAGTATTATCAACCTTTAGAGGTAGTTTGAGTAACACTAACTGGCTTCAATAGCCCAATTACCTATACTTAAGTGAGTGTTTTAAGACCTTGTTATTTATTATTCTGAGTTTGTTGTCTAGGCTTGTCATGATCTATGATTTATCTTTGTAATGTCTAGTTATCAAAAATAGAATGGTTTTTTACCTCCATTCCATAAAATCCAACATGTACACCTTCTTACCATTCATATCACATAGAGCAACCTGCTAGTTTTATTCCAAATAACCCTATAGCAACATGATACCAACAACCATTTCATGCTTTCCACCCTTCCACCCCTTCTCAACCTTTCCTTGTAGCATGTCTATGCATATTAACAGCCCCAAGAAACCCATTTTGTTCCAATCCATAATGGTGGTCCTCAAAATAAGCTCCAACATGTTGCAAATGTAAGTCCAGATGACTATTTGTCAAAATTTCAAGAGCAGCTAAGATCTGTGGAAAGAGAACATTAGTATAACATGCAGTAAGAGGATCTTTCCTGTCAAGATCATATTCATCAGTAGGAGGTGGAGGCTCAAAGGCATGAGCAGGAGTTGCTAGCTAAATAGGTTACAGTCAAAGAAGAACAAATAAAGTACTTGTTGGCATAGGTGCAAAGACAGAAGCCTCAATTAGCCTTTTATGCCCCAAGACAACTTGTGAACAAAGAGGTTTCCAAGATATTATGTCCAAATAATTAACAAAGGTTTGAGATTCCAAGTTTTAGGGGTAATAATTCTGCAAATGATAAAGAGAAGCCCCTATATGAGCCCCTGAATGAACAAAATCAGTCAAACCAATTCATTAGTCATCATTTTCAATCATATCAAGATCCTGAAACAAATGATCAAAGTATCGAGCATCCATGGCAATCTTCTTGGACTAAGCATCCTAATTTTAAAATGCCAAATCTTAGCGAAAATATTTATGTCTACTAGTCCAAGATCAAAAAGTGGAAAATGAGGTTGTTGTTTGTTCAGAGTTAAATGATAAATCAACAAAGGTGGAAGATTAGAACAAGTTGGGATAGAAGGTGCTAACAAATTTTTTGGATGAGCATCCTAGTTATTTAGAACAAAATGGTGAAAGAGTGACTATTTTTTAAGATGAATATTTTTCATTAGCTGCAATAGAAGAGGAGAAACAAGGAGGTCTCATATTTTCTTCTGATGAACTACCTTCTTTTGTTGTGCAAGATGAGGAAGATGTGATTATAACCACATAAAAACAAAGTTTGCAGCAACGAAAGGATTAAGATATGGAAGTTGACAAGAACATTGAGGAGGATTATTTTGATAGTATTATCGAATATTTTTGTGTGAAAATTGATGTTGATATGTCAAGTAAAGGTTTTTTGAAAGAGGTTATATTAGTGTTTGAGAATTTTCCTACCTTCATTGAAGAGGAAACTCCTATTTGGGAGTGTATCCCCTTGAGTGATAATGAGGAAGTCAAGCTAGAACTAGTTTGATCCTAAGAGCCTTCCGCAAGATGATAGCTTTGATGAGCTATTAGCTTCCCTAACAGAAGAAGATGGCCCTTTGTCCATGGAGGAGGAATCATCATCGCAAACAATCATTCAAAATGAATCACATGGAGCAAGTCTTTGTAAGCATCATGATTAATTTGTGAATGTAGTAGCTATAGACAAAGGAGGAGCCATCTAAAAGAGTTCTAAATTTGTACTCTCAATATGTTTCCCAATTAGGCATTTGGCTAAGATAGAGGCAAATGAGAAGGTACCAGTTATGTCAACACCTGAGTATGAAGGTTCAGAGGAGGAAGAACATATGCAACAAGCTGACCCATTCCAAGTCAACAATATATTCACTTAGCATGGTGAAGTAAGTGAACATGTCAGCAATTGGTTAAGTGTTTTTTATTTTTCCATCTCCTTGAATTTGATCATAAGAATGTTGTTCATTTCGTTATAAGAAAAGGAAGATATTTTACAAAGATTGTAAATGGCTTTGTTTGACCAGATTTTGTGCTGGTTAGAGTAGGTTAGTTTCAGTTGTTTCAGTTGTAGTTTTCAATTTTCCCTAAGTGTTGTCCAACATAATAGAGTATTTCTAGTGTAGGTTTTCTTGCTTTCAATAAATTTTTCTGGTATCATATTCAATTAAAATGAGTTTTAGTCATGTACAAAAGTTGTTTTGAGAGTCTACCAAAAGCTAAATGACCCTTGTTGGCTTGTTGAGTACACATCAATAATTCATGATAGTGAAGTTTCATACCTCATTATCACAGACCATAAAGATGTCTTCAATAAGTCAAAAAGAGTTATCTAACTTTTGCATATAGTTTTCAAGGTTCAATCATGTTACTAATTGACTCCATACCCAATGGACAAGTCTAGGATACTAGTTTTGACGTCTAACAGCCAGACATATTGCAGATGTCACCAAGATTGTTACTAGAATTTCACTCATGGCTCAATTCAGGTGGAGCCCATGTATATTTCAAAGAAAAGGTGTATTTTTCTTTATCTCATGCATTAGATTCAAGTGAATAACTAAAAGATATTACAAAGTGTTCAAAAGGAAAACATAACAAACGCATGAAATAGAGAGAGAGTTTTCCAAATCATTTTTGTAAAAAAAGTAATCTTTAATTTGAAAATAAAATGTACGTGTTGTCTCACACAAGCCTTGAGACTAACCTTTTTTTGTTAAATGAAAATCCAAAACAACTAATACATGAACAAGTAAATGAAGCATAAGGTGCATAGGATAACCAGTCATTGCATGTATGATTGTTCAAAGTTTTTCTATTTTTCTATGGTCTGAACTGGTTCATCCTTGTAGCTCCTTAGTCATCCTGAGTGTTCTTGATTCCTACATTGATCATGAAAATGAGTTAAATAAATTCTCTAAGCAATGACAAGTTACCATCCCTTCATATCATCTACCTATGCATATAAAAACTAGTCTGAATATGCATTAAACAAGAAAGAAAGCCATCATAAGTCATATGCAAATTTGTACATCTATTTTCTAAAATATTTGTTTCATGTGCAGTGTCAGGTGTCTCTTGGTATCATATGGAGTAAATGTGGCTCCCACTAGGTTTGATCCCAACATTCTATCAAGAGACATGGATAGAAGAGTCTACCATAGTGTCAGACAAAAAATATCAATGCAGTCAAGTTCAAACTCCCAAGTCAATGGACATGAATACCCACATGAGGAGCTTGAAATAAGATGCAATGTGTAAGTAGTGCTAAACATGGTGATAAGCATAAAATAATAGTAACAACTAGTATAAAATTAGAATGTACTATAGAAGTTCAGGAAGCAATGCAATTTGATTCCAATTTTATAGAGAACCATCATAAGGGTAACATGACAAATATAAAAACACTTAAAATGATATTGATATACTTTTTAAATAGAGATGTCATTTTTGTTATGGTTGTCATGAGACATTCACAAAAATTGAAGACCAGATCTTCAACTTTTGAAGAGTAAGGAGGTAGAAACGATGAAATCATGATAGCAATATGTCAATGAGGCACTTTTCAACAGTAAGACAAAGAGTAAGAATGCATCAACAAGAATTTTTTGATAGTTATAGCATGTAAGACTTTTTATTCAGAGACATGTTATAATTTGAGCATCAAGCACATTTTTCTGACCATGTTTTTTTTTTGTAAACAAAAGTGGTTTATCCACCATATTTTATTAATAATAACCTGATTCAATAACTCCCCCGTGGAAGAACCAGTAAGAAACCCCGAGATCATTGTCATATACATGTATATGTTCTATGGTATCGATTTACAAGATCAATTACATAATGGTCCCACTAGGGATTTTGATTTTGTAAAAAAATTTCCACATGCCGGGACTTATGGATTCTATGCTATGCACTATTTGACCCCACTTTACAAAAAACCATTTATAGGTCAATGTTCTATTGAACTTACATTTGAGATATCATTTTATATCTGTTTACAAAACTATAAACAAAAAAACTTGAAGAAAATGTTTAAACTTTCAAGTTTTATTCGATCATGTCCTCCACACCCCAACCAGTAGTCAGGTACTCCGAAGCACATGGGGACCAACCTGTGGGTGTAACATCTACATTCTCCCTTTTCTCTGCTGCAGCCGAGTGTGGATTTTCCGCCACAGAGTCTGCATCTTATGGCCAACCGGAGGTGTCATCCTCACTTTGGTTATTGGGCACCATTTTCTCAACTCCCTATGTATGTTGTTCATCATTTGCCAATTCACAATCCAGCTCCGAGGGGTGTGCATTGAGGTCCGGCACCACATCCAGCATTGCCAAATGCCCACGATGGGTTGGCTCTGGTTGAGCTTGTGCTTCTGTTCGTGCTCGGGGGGCATTTGGAAATTTGAAGAGGTCTAATATCACATTCACCTTGTTCTTGATTATGTCCACCATGTAAAACCCTAGCCTTCGATTCATATTGCGGAGGGTGTTTTCTGCATACCTTGCATCCTGCCGCTCCAAAGACCTTTTTATGTTGACATATAACAGCATGTAATCATGGTTTGTGAGTAATTCCTGGTGTGAGAATACTCCACCAACTAATGCCAGTCCCTTCCATAGATCATAATTCTATAACTCCCACAACAGTTCATTATTTTGCAAGTAATTTGGGTTGATAACTTTCTCAGCCAGCGATATGAGCAATGGTACTGATTGTATGAGGTCTAATGCATTAGAAAGGAAAATAGAAACCAATTGCACTGGGAAAAAGAAATGACAAATATGCTCTTCTAGAATTTCTTCTCCAATGACTACGCGGATGGCAATCCAGATCCTTGCTGAATGGCATACAAACATAGTGGCAAATGCATCCTCGTCTATGTTCGTAGGCAGAACCTCTTCAATCCCCGCAGCTTGAATCTAAAGTCTGTAGTTTCTTGGTAGCATGTCATGATGGTATCTGCCACATGTCCTACACTTCAAAGTCTTCCCTAATCTTGCCTCCATTGTTGCTATTTGAGTTAAAACAAATGGTAGTTGTGAGGGCTGAATGGGGGTATAAATATTATTCTGTGTGTATATCCCTCATTTGTGTCATTCCTTTTCATGACTGTCAAATCCCATTTATTTGAGGGATGAGGTAATATGATCCCCTGTCATATTTTAAATATTGAGGTGATCCCCTAAAAATCTTGGCCATGTACTTTCTCCCAATGCATAATCGATTCACACATGTGAACAAGTTGTTAAAAGTTCATAGATGGGAGAGTTGGCGGCATGTCTTCTGTGTCTGTTTATTCCTACATTTATGTTCATCTAATAACACATTGTCACACGTCTGTGGTATTAATCCACATTTTATTAGATGTTGTGTCATTGAACCCACGTGCCATTTCCCTTGATTATAACTTTCAGTTTGCCAATATTGCATTCCTTTGTGGCCCACGAGTTTGTCCATG
>MU224925.1:575675-588149 GCA_018584345.1 Thuja plicata
ATCATTGTTGCTATTCAACTGCTTTGTTATGATGTCCTATTGTCTGTGCTTGTCTGGAAATCTCTCTAACTCACTGTAATCAACTCCAAAAATGAATCAATCTTAGGTGGAGGTCATACATACCCCATAGTATCTTTCACTAATCTTGCAAGTCATAACTTGTTGTACTCAATCTTTGCTAGCCAAAACAATAATGTCATACTCTATTTTTCTACTTTTGTACTTAGTCATTTTGAAGACTATATCTCCAAAACATAACTTCATTCCAAGCGATCAATATACTAGATATGTTTCCATAAATGAAAACCCATAAGTGTCTCAAATCATACAAAACTCATCACTTTCCAACAAGCTCTCCCTTTGACATTGATGGCAACACTTAGCGAAAAATGACTGTCCCAACTCACTGTCCTCTTTTTCTTTTTCTTTCATATATATATATAGTATTATCATTTTATACTAACTCATTTTTCTTCTCTTCTCCCCCTTTGACAACAATGATAAAGGTGCATCCAAAATTTACAAAATTGTAGGATTTCAGTGTTTGCTCACCAGTTTGAGTACATCCTGGAAGGTGTCTTCCATGATCTTCACCTCAGTGCTCCATAAATAAATCAACAATTGACTAACATGAATTAGTCCATTGAGTGCATAAGATGATGTCTCTACGACTTTCAATTTTGTAGGCATAGAATTTGTCAATGACTCTGTTGTCTTCTCCATATCAGATAAATGCACTTCAAGAATTGATAGTTTAGGAGTGATTAAACTCTTCAACAAACCAAATCTTGTCATGACTCTCCCTTTCTCAATATCTAATACATTCATCTTGTCATAGGTTTTTTAATATTTATTTCCATCTCTAATATATATTGTGAGGAGGTCTCACAACTATCCATAATTTTATTCAGTGAAGCCCTTTCCTTTACCAAAATGTCTTCAATGTTCTGTATATGTCTGATAGGATTTATACAATGGTTGTATAGTATCCTTCCATGTGTGACACAGTTTCTTTCCTTAGTTGTATCTTCTCTCAGAATTCCCAAGTCCCATGAGATAGACTAGAAAACTTCCTTCAACTTCTTTTCTAGATAACTCTTCTCGGCCTTCTCTTCAACAATCTTCAATAAATATTCATAGTGACTACCAAAATCATCAAGTGTCAACCTTAAATTCTCTGCTTCATCCTTTCCTTGAAATACAATAGGTACATGGAGGAATTTTTTCACTGTATTTACTGCCCTAGTAATCTCTTTAGATCTTTTATCTCCTTTCTACTCAGATATTTCCTTAGCTTTAGATAATTTGTTGAAGGATAGTCTCATCAACTCATCCTCATCCATACTGTCAACATCAGTACTCAATGTTTTGTCCATACTTTCCAACAACAGATTAGTAGGTGTATTAGGTTATGTTTTACCTCAGCTCTTGTCTCTTTCTCTTTTTTTGTCTCAGTCTCAATATTTTTTTCTTCCTCCTTTTGTTCTCCCTTTTCCTATTCTCCTTCTTCCCATTCTTCCTTCTCCTTTGCAATTGTGTTGTCCATACTACCTAAAAATGGTTCATTCTCATTAATTGATGTGTCAAGGGTCACATGCACACCAGAAACATATAAATCTGGTTGCATATTATTTTTACTCATCCCAATTTTCACTTCAGCTGTCTTAGAGAATTCACCAAATCCTATAGGTGTAGGTGTAGGTGTAGGTGTAGTTGTTTTAGAAGGTGGATTCTTATTAGGAATATCATTAATTAATATCTGATCTAATTTTTTTTGAGTCTCCTCTAAGACTTCTTCATACTTTCTTGCCATAATCTTCACCAATCTTTCCTTGGTCCTCAAAAATGGTTTTAGTTCACCAAATATTATATCTCTCTCTTGCATAGGACCTATTGGTAGCATGCCATCGATAGCTTGATTCCTAATAGCATCATCTTCCATATGTGCAACTTGTTTCCTTACTTCCAGTCTACCACAAAGTTCCTTAGGTACACTTCCCTCTAATTCTAGTAGGTTCTTCTTGAAAAAAAGCAAGTGATTTACTACAGTATCTTCAATCTTAAGCTTATCTGATTCCTCATAACTGTCATAGCACTTGTGTTGTGGGTCCACAACACACACCCCATTTTTGGTCCTTTGACCATGGGGACCCCCATTTTTTTTTCCTTTTGGTTTTCTCGCGTCTACCCCTTTCTCAGTCCCCAACAGGTCAGTCTCATTGAAGGGTTGTTGGTTCATTAACACAGAGAGAAGACATTTTTTTGGCCTTTTGGCTTTTCAGAGGGCCCAATTCCCTGAGATACCGAGATGGTCGAAAGGCCAAAAATCCAAACTTTCAGTGTTTTGGCCTCTGAAAACACCAAAATTCTGAAGGTGTTCACCTCTGAACTTTAAGCATTTTGGAGGCCGAAAGGTCCAAAAACACCGATTCCGCCCGTGGGTTATAAATTGGAAAAAGGGCTCACATTCATTCACTTCATTTTCTTTTCATCCTGGCATTTTGAGAGCTCTCAATTTTGAATATTTTTCCCTCGCCCCTTGTGGTTAATCACCCCTCACCTTCGAGCTTCACTGTGTCATCCTCCACTCCATGCTCAGTCAAGGTAGGTTCCTACCTCGTGCTTCACATTTTCCTTTCCTCTTCTGGGTTTAGGTTAGGGTTTCTTTACACCTAGTGCTTGTCCAGCCTAGTTTGTGCTCACCTCCATGCCCTCAGGTCTCCTAGGGCCTTATGCGCACCTTCAAACTTGGCAGGGAATCCCTCCTTGTTGGGTCAAGTCAATTCTTTCCCATTTTTTTAGGTTAGGATTTTTGTGTTTTTTTGGTTGTGGCCCTTGCCATAGGTTTTTAGCCTCCAAAAGGCTGAAAACCATTTTTTTAGTCTGTCACCGAAGTCTCCATCGGAGATTCAGCCTTTCAAAGGTTCAAAAGGTCTGAAACGTTGACAAGTCTGAATCACCGAAATCGTTGGATTTTGGAATTTTGGAGTTTGGCCATTTTGGACTTTCGGCATCTGCAAAAAATTTCAGGCTTTTGCATGCCAAAAGACCAACAAAGTTCACTAATCAACAATTACCTCTTTCACACTTTTGGCCTTTTCAGACTCTGAACCAGGTTTCGGGACCCAAAACCTTGAAAAGGCCAAAAATGTGAAAGAGGCATTCCTGGCTACTTAAAGATATGTTTACCTTTGTCTTCTTAGATTAGTCAGTTTTCTTTTAGTTTTTTCTCTTCAATAAGATACTGATACTTGCATTCTCCTCGCAGGGATGCCTAAACAAAAGACAACATCTCCAATGAAATACTAATACAAGGGGAATCCCCTAGCTTCAAAGGTCGAGAACAAACACATAGAAATCACTGACACTAACATCAGGAATGTAGATTGGGATCAATTCCTGGTGCAATGCTCTCATCCAGCAAGGAGATTCGAGGACTGCACTACACTAGTCCTATCTGGCCTGGTGAACGCAGTAGCCCACCCTATATTTGTCTCATCATTGGAGCTGATTATAACCTTGGCCAATCATTACAACTCAGATGAGAGAGTAGACTAAAACACAGAGGGGCAGGTAATAGTAGATATAATGCCAGATATCATAGAGGAGGTCATCCACCTCCATAAAGGCATCGATGAGTTCTAAAACTTCTACATTGGAAAGGGGCTCTAGTGGTTCAAAAACAAATAAAAGGAAGCCTATGAAATTGTAAACAACAACTACCTCAAGAAACCTCTCCCAAAGAACAAGTTGGATAAGATAGACGTCCGACAAGGATACTTGAAGGATGATATCCAGACGGCTGTAACATTGATAAGCCGAGTCTATGGACTACCTCAGTCCATCCGACTTGAACCCTGGATGATCTTACTAATAGAGATTATTAGAGGCCGTAAAGAAAGTTTTGATTGGGGTTCCATCATCAGTGATACATTAGATGAGCAATTGGCTGCACTAAAACATAACCCCAAGTTCTACATGAGCACATATATAGTATATATGTTGGTAGCACAGGAAGACTACCCAAGTCTTACCAAGAGGGGAAACATAAATGACCCAAATTCTTGGCCCCACATTGTGTACCCTCAGTTAATGAAGAGAGAAAATATGCCAGAAGATTGTCTTGATTATAGAATAGTCAACAATGCTTTCATATTCGCAGTCATCCGATCCATTGAGGGTGATTTTGCAAAAAGGATGTCAGAAGAGGCAGTTGCCAAGGTAAGGGCCATCGGGGCCTATTATATATAATTTAAAATATTTACTTACATCCAGGTAGCAGGATCAACCTTAAAACCAAAGAATCTACCTAGGTATCCGTCCAACTGGATAATCATCTTGGAGATGGCCAAAAATCTTGTAGATGCTTACGAGCATATAAAGCATAAGAAGAAGCATTGTTGGGATTTTCCTATCTCACTGGGCCCATATACCCTACAAGATATGAAGGTCACAAATCATTGGCCTTCGAATGGGATGACTTCCCTCTATAGCTTTACAAGATAGTGTGGGCTCGTTTTGATCCTATAGGCACGTACAGCCATATTATTGGCAAGTTCTACATTCATGAACCAAGCTTAGAAAATCATTGGATGAACTGTATAGATGACCATGAGGTCAAGATCTGGGATTATTGTAGAATGCCTCTTGCCTTGGAAAAGTAAGTCGTGAAGACCCCAATTCCCCCAAAAGTTTGGGAGTATGATTCAGATGAGGTCCTAGAAGCCATTTATACAGACAACAAGATTTATGACAAGCCTATCATGAACGCAGAGATTGATAAGGATGAAAAAGATGATATTAATTTTTGGGAAATGCATGTGATGAGAACAATAGAGAAATGAATTAAGAGGCCCTAGAAAATGAGCCTAATACCTGTTAAAACATTGATGGAGCCACCCAAAAAAAGTAGATAAGTAGCGAGGGGAGAAATCTACCCTCCCCAAGTATAAAAAGGCATCGCCTTAAAAGCCATGGATAGTATACAGTCATGAATGACCAATGGAATAAAGTTCCAATCCAAGGCATAAAAAGACAAGGATGACAGTGCAGATAGATCCTCTAGTAGAGGTATCATAGGCTCCATCAAGTGAATGTCCATCTACCTCTGACCATTGAAAGGGGGAGAAGTATAAGAGGAAAAGAACTCAAGTCTCTCCACAACTAGAAATCATGTAGGAGGATCCAGAAGGAGAGGAAAAGGAAAAAGAGGTACAACTAGTCAAGATGAATAGGTCACAGAGGAGGAAAGAGAAAGAGACTACTAGGAAACATCAGGAGGACCCAAAACAACATGATAATCCCTTGGATACCTTAGGGTCAGACAAGTTTTGAATATCTAATTTTGAAAGTCTAGAGGGATTTTCATATCAAGGGAAAGATACCCTAGGATACGATACGGGAGCCCCATCCCTCTTTCAACCCCAAGTGACCCTCACTCCACCTCTGGCCCAGTTCACCTATTCCTCAATGAATGTGTCCACTATAGAGATAAGCTCCAGTTTAGTCCAAGGGCCTGAGACCCAAGATATGGGGGTAGCACAAAATATAGCGGTAGACAAGGTGGTAGAAGAGAGTGTAGTTTCTACTCCACCACCTCACAACCCTACTCCACCAACTTCTCAGCCACCTCCAATTCCTACTCCACCACCATTGTTCCCAACTCTAACACCAACTCCACCCCCTTCTACTTCTATTTCCACATTTCCCATCCTAATCCCAACTCCAACACCTACTCCACCACCATAATTCCCTTTGCCTTTCTCCACCCTGACTCCCTAGAGGGCAGTAAGTATGGAAGAGGTATCACCCTTCAAGACCACACTAGATGCCATGACTGGTCTTAATTCAGAAATGTTGATCAATTCAGTAGAGGATGAAGGCCAAGACAAAGAAGAGGAAGGTAGAACAATGGAAGAAGATAAGGCATAAGAAGAAAAGGGAGAAGAATAAATACAAGGGGAAGTAATGGATGTAGGAGGAGATGAACAAGGAAATGCATAAGAGAAAGAGGTAGAGGGAGGAGTAACCTCGGGATCTTAAAACTTAGCGCCTATCCTCCATGTTGCCCCATATGAGCCAGTGACTGCATCTGGTAAACCTACTTGATTTACCAAAGAAATCCATCTTAAGAGAAGGACTTATACAGATGAGGTAGAAGGGGAAGAAATCAGTATGGCATCTGTAGGGAAAGCCTTCCAACAAATGGAAACCAGTGTGCCCGTGAGGACAGTATCTTATGTCACTCAAGACACTAGAGGTCACTAGAAGTCACAGATAGCAATTCCTCCCATGATCACTTCTCAAACATTAGCCACATTGGGAGACTACACATTTAAGGAGGTAGACTTGGGTGAACCTACTAGGGAAGGGAGAAAGACACTGGCATCCTTAGGGCTCAAGCACGCTCTAGGGCTCATGAGTAAAGATGAAGAAACCATCAAATCATTGACAAAGAAGAACGAGTCCTTGAAAAGGTACATTCACAAGGTGGTAGGTCCCATTAACCCAAACATCCCAGAGGCTTCATTACAGGCCATGCTAGACAAAAGGGCTACACCAAATGTTTTGGCAGGATTAACCCCTTCCTTCATCCAAGCAAGTGCAAATTGGAGGAATGACTTCGAGCAATTTGGAGGGAAAGCCATCAGGCTGGTATTATGTCCATATAGAAATATCTTGGTTGAGGCTAATCTATTTATTAATATGGTGGAGAATGAGGGTGGTCTAGATTCTGAAATAAGTAAATGGAAAGCCACCTTTCAAGACTTGGAAGTGATCCAGAAAAAATGTTTCTAGATTCTAGTCAAGATATATGAGGGGGAGGAACTAGACAACTTCAAGGAATGGATCAAGCGAATAGCTAAGACAATCAAGGTCTACACGACATGTTTGGCCTCCATAGCAGGAAAGTGCAAGGAAGTCATAGAGTGGACAAAAGAGATGGATTTCTTCTTTACAGGGATTGGCCTCAACTTATATAGGGACCAAGACAAACTTACCCTACGGTCGTCAAAGGAAGTGGTTCAGCAATTCAGGGATATCCTCGCAGGTGTTAGAACCAAGGAGGTCTTACACCAAATGTTCTATCTGAAAGAAGAAATGGATAGAATGTCTGAGCACAAAGAAGAGATCAAGTTCTTCACTTTTGAATTGACTATCTTCAGAGAAAAGAAAGAACAAAGGGTCACCAAGGTGAAGAGGAAAGAGATCAACTATGAAGAGGTCCAGGAGATAGTGCATAGGCTCATAGCAGCCCATCTAGGGGTCTTTCCTGACTAAAATCACAAATTCCACTCGGCAAGTCAGTAGAATAGTTTCTATACTTGGCCATTTTCTACCAAGGCAAGTTCGGCCTTTTGGCCCTCCAAGTTTTTCAGCCTTTCGGCCCTCCAATTTTTTGGCCTTTTGGCCTTCCAGTTTTTCAGCCTCCCATACATTTCAGCCTTTTGGCCTCCGACAAGTCTGAAACTTTAGACTCCTCTGAATTGTGTTTTAAAACACTTAAAAGTTTTGGGTTACTAAAATTTTTGGATTAGAGGTCAGGGTTTAAAAATCTGAGTGTTTCCAGCGAGATCATATTTTTGCACACTAGTTGAACCCCATATCAAATAGATGGTTAACTTGAGTTAATTTTGGTGGGACTAAGGGTCCCCTATCAATCTCCACCACCAGAAGAACCTCCAGATGAAGATTACAATAAAGACTCCAAGAATCAAGAAGAAGACTCCAAGCCCTCAGAAGAAACCCACCTTCTTTTCTCTTTCTCTTCTTGGTGAGTTTGACCCTCCTTGCATGGGAAAACTAATCATAAATGGATTCAAGAATCCATGAAATTTATCTAGTATCAGTTAATAGTAGTTTCCTTTCAGCAAATTTTTAGCTTAACTTATATTCATTAATTTAGAAACTCTGATGCCCTAATTTTGGGAATTCAGAGTATTTGATTAGAAGCTCTATATATTATAATCACAAATCAATGTAAAGGGTTGGATTCTTAATACAATAAAGAGATACATTTTGTGCTTCATTCATGGTGTTTGAATTGCTACTACCTATGAGAAATTATTGAATGTATGCTTGCATTATTCATTGTTTTCAAAGAGCCTGTTGTTTATTGTGCTTTGAATTCATGTTTCTTTAGTTGGATTTTGTTGTTATTTGCTTACCTTGTTGTGAGAAATGCGTGGTAGAGATCATCTTTGGGCTTAATGATAAATTTGTCTCATGGGTGCACACATCTTGGTGGCTTCATGATCTGAGGGATTTTGAATATCTTACACGAGTGAATATATCTTTTCTCCAAATGCTTGCATCCGTGGGGTAGTGAATTGTGAATTTGTCTGATTTGTGCTTCGTGGGTTGTTCCAAATCTCCCCATCATTCAATTTTCAAGGAATATTTTATAGCGGTTTATATCTGTAGGATTTCATTTTCATTCATTTTTTTAATTTCTCATTACTCTATCCTCTATTACATTCTATTTTCCAATTCTGAAAGTCAAAAAATCTTTGAAAAAAATACAAAATTGCATTTTATTTACAACACCCATATATGTTAAAATGGAAAATACCAAAAAGAACTGAAGTGTTTTGCAGTTTTATGTCTTGAACGAACCAACAAAGGCCTCCTCGTGAACATTCACATTTATCTTCAACTGAGTAACCAAGCAGGTTGTGACCCAACCCCAGAGAACCTTGGGAATAACTTCGTTATTCTTTCAAGAGAGGAAATCAAATCTCAAGATCCTAGCAAGTTGGCTTGTGTCAAAACAATGCTCAACAACTTTTTTATTGAAACTTGCTTCCCTTGCTCAATATCTCTCTTTTCAATCATTTGCAATTCTGACTTCCATACTTGTCTTTCACTAGTGGTCTCTTTTTCTATTTTCTTCTCTTCTCCTTCAGTCCTTTGTTCCTTAGGAGTTGAATTTGGTTTGGTAGATCTAGTGCTTCTCCAAGGTACAATATTAAATGCTTCTTCATGTGATGTCTTCAATGGTGGTGAAGGGGTGGTAAAATCAATAATAGTATAAGGTGGACTAGTTACCTGTTCAATCTCTAGAGGTGGAAGGGTTGCAGTAGCAGTAGCAGTACTTGCCAATCTAGAAGATCACTTTGCTATCTTATTTTTCACTTCTCTCAATTCTTATTTAGTCAAACCTTCTTTTGTTCCAGATTCATCAAAAATGTTTTCAACTTTCCTTTTCCCCATGCCTCTGGTCTACTCTTCTCTAAATTTTGCTAACTTTTCCTCATAGGTGCCCCATCTCTCCTCAGATGAATTTATCTTAGATGTCAACACATGTTCAATTTGCATAATTAGGACCTCAACACTAACTTCATAGCCTATAGGTTAACATCATTTTACCCTAGGTATAATTTCCTCAAAAAATACAAAGTCTGTCTCAACCATAAAACAAATTGTGTCCTTATACTTTTCAACTAGTTCTTCAGGAATTCTGATTCTTTCCTTCATTTGCCTCTGAAGAATCTTGATCATTCCAAATATTTCTCCATCAACCCATGTGTTATTCTATCTTCGGTAGCTCTTAGAGATCTAAATACCAGTAGGTATCCCTTTTCTCCAACCACTTGGGTGCATGCCAGGAAACTTGTGCTCAATGTGGATATACATATGCATTAAGACTGAGCCAAATCAAAAGGTTTTGGATTTTTCCTTCTTGATTAGTTTGACATTCTCTAAAAATTGTTGTGCTAGAACCTCGTGTAGGTTATAAGTGGTATTTTATTTCACCATTTTGTAGGCCATCATGATAACACTTGCAGATACTGAGTTAGGTCTACTGCTATAGTAGAATTTGTAACCAAGTATCATCACAATCAATCTGACATATTGTAAGAATATATCATTAATTGTCATGGCTCGCCTGTCCCATTTTGAATGTGTTAGGGTTTCTACTTATTTCTTAATATTCTTCTCAGCCCCAGGGATAGTACCAGTGTTATCCAATCTAGTAATCTCATGAATCAATTGACTATATATCTTTATAGGTTTCTCTCCTATCTAGATGAAGTGATCATGAACTCTACTAAGTAGTATTTTAAACCATTCCTCTTTGTTGAATTCGTATAAATATAATATCTTCATGATCCTTAGGTTGTCAATGTGTTTAAATTCATCCCTCATTTTTCCATTATCAGTCATATAGTCCATTTCAGTAGAAATTTCATCAACTCCTATTATATCATACTTGTAATGAATGTATGCCCTATTATCTTCTACGTGTAAAATGTCATACAGTGTCTGAGAAAATTCTCCTTCAGGTTCATCTTCACATGACTTGAAAGGATGTTTCTTAAACTTGTATCAAGGTCTATCCACAACATCATATATCAAAGGTGCATCCATAGCTTTTACAGATGTAAATACCTTTTACACACTGAATTCCAAGTTTTCACTTTGATCGATCACGCAAAGTAATTGCTAGATAGTATGAATATCTCTACTCTTTGATCTCCTTAGGTCGCTTCTCATCAAATGGTAAGTAAATATATAACCATTAGGTTCTTTATACATCATTAAAAAAATCGCATTACCCAATACTATCCAGTCAGTCATAAATCTCATGATCATAATATGCATCATTCGATGTTGCACTTTTAGATATAAGTTCCATGATGTCGGCCAATATCATACCTAAGCTCGCTAGAGCTTAATCCACATAATCAGGGGCTAGATATATTTTTTTGTGCTCATCCGATTCTCCCCCTAAGGCCATGCTTGACCAATTAGGTCCATTCTTCTTTGCTAGCATCAGGCAAAGATCCAATAGCATCTAATGTCTCTTCATGAACCAATATATCATTAGACTCTTTGACTCTCCATATTTTACCACTGTTGTTGTCAATTATCTTTGTAACCATAGGAGGTGGTGTTCTTTTGCTATTTAATCCATTATACCTGCAAAAATTTACTATATGGCCTGGATTGTGACATTTGTAGCATATAGGAGGTTTATTGTACTGATTAACTTGCAATTTACAATTCCATGCAATGTTTCCAAGGTTGTTTCATTTAAAACATGTGATCTTAGCTGTTGATTCTCCTTTATTGTTGTCTTGTTTGTATCTAGTCTGATCAGGTTTCCTGCATTCTCTCTTCTTGTGCCCATATGCATTGCAATTTAAACAATAACCAAAAAAAGTTATGAAAGGGGTATTACCTCTGCAATCTCTCTTCATGTGTCCAAACTTGTTGTATCCAAAACATCTACCTCTGAAAGGTATGATATGTTCTTTAGTTTCTTCAAGAATAGGTCTATCTACATCAATCTTAGCATTAGATTTTTCTTCCTGATTCTTAGAACATTCAGCTTCATTTAAGCCAATTCCATTCATATCACCTTTAGGTTTCTGTCTATCTCTATGTTCATCGATCAACTCACTGCTTATGTGAACTTTCTCAATGTGTGGCTTTGTCTCAACAAATTCACCTTTTATGATCTGATTATATTTCTCCAATTCTAGATACTTGTTATTGTAATGGTCAAGGTCAATCTTCATTTGTTCCACCATATTATTAGCATATTTCAAAGATTCTCCAGTCTTGATCTCAGCATTCTTTTCTTGTTGAATCTCTTTATCCATCATTTCATTTTCAAGATTCAAGGAATCATTCTCTTGTTCAAGTTGTTTTATCTAATTTGAATTATCATTGTTTGAATCTTCTTTTATCTGAACCATAAGGTCTTATCTCTAATTTCTGTAAAGTTCAAGTTGATCCTTAATTTTCTTGATGAATCCATCAGTTCTTCTTAATTTGAATCTCAAGTCACCATTTTCTACTTTTTCTTTATCAAGGTCTTCAAGTGTTGCTTCAAAGTTCTCTTGTAAATTTTTTGAATTCATTCTAATCTCCCTTAAGTTGTTAGAATTTCTCTCCAAGGGCCAATAGCTCTTATACCAATTGTTAGGATTAAGTAATATTGAGAGGGGGGTGAATCATTATTACAACACTTTAAATAAAACTTAAACCAATTCCAAATAAACCATAAGTGTACTAAAATCAAAGGAACATAAACAAATAACACAGAACTCATAACACCATTATTTGTTGTCGAGGAAACCCTGGCCAAGGGAAAACCCTGGTGGGGATGGTACTCACAAGCATGCACTAGAGTACAATGTCCCTATAAGGACACCTAGCCCTGTTAGGAGCTGAATATTACATAGTACAATTCCTTGTTAGAGGAATAACAACCCTGTTAAAGGTATAAAACACCCTGTTAGGGGCCAACTGAGCTTACAACTCTTACAACAAAACTTTTGTTACAAAGTGTGCTTCAATAAAGAACAAAAACAAGCATCTTCAATGCTTAGATGGTTCCAATCATAGTTCTCCAATGATCTATGTCATCCTCTTCTCTGCTATTCTCACATACACATATCTATTTGATCATCAATCTTCCATCATATCTTCGCTTTACAAAAAGTCTTCATATATATATATATA
>MU224925.1:588281-617904 GCA_018584345.1 Thuja plicata
GAGAAAATAAAAAGTTGGCGCTTTTACATAACCAAAATATAGATTATCCAAAATAATAATCCAACTTAGCTTGCCAGGATTCCACACTACACTCCTTATATCATCATTGCTATTCAACTGCGTTGTTACGTTGTCTTGTTGTCTACGCTTATCTACAAATCTCTCTAACTCACTGTAATCAACTCCAAAAATGAATCAATCTTAGGTGGAGGTCATAAATACCCCATAGTATCTTCCACTAATCTCTCAAGTAATAACTTTTTGTACTCGATCTTCTCTAGCCAAAACAATACTATCATACTCTTTTTTCTACTTTTGTACTTAGTCATTTTGAAGACTGTATCTCCAAAACATAACTTCATTCCAAGTGATCAATATACTAGATATTTTTCCATAAATGACAACCCATAAGTGTCTCAAAGTATACAAAATACATCAATTTCCAACACCGAGAGGGTATGGCCTATTTTTATGCAACTGAGTCTTGAAGAAGCATAAGTATTGTAAACTTCATTTTGGTCGGAGTTAGTTGTGATATGCATTTCTGTATTTAGTGACTTCTTTTAGTCCTTTTATAGTTTTGCAATACTGTGTAGATCAATTTGGATATGGAATACAAAAGAACCTTGGATACAATTGATTAAGAAGTTGTGCTTTCTTTTTCTTACAGTTTTGTGTATTGTCAAAATGATTGATCGGGTTACTTGTGAAGTGTGTTTTATTTCTTGGTGACTTTGTCTGGTTTCCATATACCTTTTCTATAAAAGTATGTTTATGCAGGTTGCTAACTCTGTTTTAAGATATATATGGCTCTATGGCTGTGAAGCTTTACTTTCTTTCACAATTTATTGTATGTTAACCTCTTAGTGAAATATTGATGTAGAAGCATATTGTAAGAAGTTGTGCTAGTTTATTTTAATCATTCAGGAATCAAGTGTTGTGATTTTGATTTTCATAATCTTCATCAAGTTTGGTGCATCACCTTGTAGGCTAAATTTCAGTTTCCTATCTCCTTCTAAACTTTTTCTCAACAAGTTTAGTATAGGTGAGTACCATAGGAATCTGACCTTCTCCAGAGATTCACTCCAATTTTTAGGTGACCCACTACCTAGGAGTGTTTTCATGTTTCTATAAAGTACCAAGTTATTCAACTTGGTAAGGGTGCAACTTTAGGAGCTAACATATGGATTTGAGGAAGTTATACCCCCAGAAGTGGAGATAACTTCTCTATTAATCTCTTTACATGGCATCATATCAAATGAAGACTACAGAGTATCCAGGTTACAAGAACTAGAACTAATTGATGAGCATAGACAACACACTTATGATCATTTAAAAGTATATAAAAATCACATGTCAATAAGTTACAATAAGAAGATGAAACCTAGGTAATTTCAAGTAGGTGCCCTAGTGTTGAGGGAAAATCCATGTAATCAACAAGACAGGGAGAAGAAAGGAAAGTTTGAAACAAACCGGCTAGGAACCCTTTGTTATAATATTATCATATGGATCAAGAACCTATAAATTGTCAAAAAGTGTTAGATACCTACTTCAAGAACCTATCAACAATATTCATCTCAAAAGATTCTACACCTGATAGCTCGAGGTCAGCATTTGTACAACAGTTTCAAAATCCAGAAAATGCCTAAAAATAATAAAATGGTCCTTAAAAATAGTTATCTTGGTTAAAACCTAGTAAACAGTAGCCTTAATAATGTAAAAAAAAAGAAGAGAAAATACAAAAAAAAAGAGAAAAAATATCAAAAAAAAGAAATCAAATATGATCAAAATTTTCAATAAGCACAAGTGGTGAAAACTTGGCAAACAAGTGCTACTTTTATCAGGTTAGCTCATTTATCTATCAAGTGTAGCACATTACTTCCATCAGCATTTACCTTATTTGTACATATTCATAATAAAGTTCCATCTGCATGCCTTAGTCATGCAATAAGATCCCATCATGGTCTAGAATTTGTCCTTATCCATCAACGTGTTTTCATTTCAAACTGGGGGCAAAATCCTAACCTGAGTGGTAGTTAATCATTTAGCTCAAGGAAGAAGAAACACATAGCTCGGAAAAGCACATCAAACATCAAAACCAAGACCTATAAATTTATAACATTAAACATCCAAACATCAACACATGACATCAACCTAAGATCAAACATCAAAACCACAAATGGATGAATTCTTCAGAGTAAATGATCATATTACAATAGCACATGTGTTCATTGGTTGTTTCTTGATTTTTAACAATCGTGAATTTTTAGCAACTCAAATATGTCTTCAAAATAGAGAAGAAATGATGGAGGATGATATTTATCTATGCCTGATATTTTTGAGTTAATTCATAATTGTGTGCGAATTCATCTCAGGACATGATCATCAAAGTATCATCGAGGATATTTCAGATTTGCACATAAAAAGAGTTAATTCTTGTCTATTTTACGTAAGCAATACTCAGGTCATCTTGGTTCTTTATACCTTGATGCTTGTATCAATTTGCAATATCAAAATAAATGAAAGCAATACTCATATCATCATGGTCCAATTATACCAGTTTTGGTTGTACTCACTTTCAACATTTCAAAAAAGCTCAATGATGATACAAAGAAATCCGAAAAGACTCAAAAAAAGATGAAAATAGTCCATTTACATTGCATTTAGATTGCATTCATATTAAAATGGAATTTAAGGTGCATTCATGTTAGATTTAGATCCTACATTCATAATATTATGGGATTTTTCAAAGGATTTGAAACAAATCATGGATTCTCCTTTAAAGATTGAGTACATCGGACATTAACAAAAACAAGTGTATTTCATTAATCATTTTCATTTAGATTGAATTATCATTATCATTATCATTATCGTTATCATTATCATTATTCATTAATCATTAACATAGTCTACCTACATTAGTTACATTCCATTAGTCCTTAATCATTATCAATTACATTCATCTATTATCATCATTACATCATATCCATTATATTCATTAGAGTATCCATTAACCATTACTCATATTATTAGGTTGCATTCATCATGTATTCATTTATTATTATTATTATTATATTTCATTAATCATTAATCATCACCTTATCATTGTACTTCATAAAACATTAATCATTAATCATTAATCATTTCACATTACATCATTTTTATCATTAAATTGCATCTCACACATATCACTTAGAGGCATACCATAAAACATAAATATCATAACATCATTGCATTACATATCATCATCATATCAAAATATTATCAACATAAATCGCATCCCATCACTACATATAGGAAAGTAGAATCATTACATCATTATTGCACTCCATCACATTAATTACATAATTATTGCATTCCTCACATAGATTACATTATTACATATCATTGCATCCATGAAAAAGAAAAAGCATTACATCAAATCATTGCATCTCATTTATATCCATGGAAAATCACAACAACATATAACATTGCATAACAAAACATAAATAAATCATCGCATGAACATCATAGATACATCTGCAAATCATAATCATAAGGCATCCATATCATCTCACATAGGAATCCATATAAATAAATTATCCATTATATGCATAATCATCAACAAATGCATCATAAATCCATACATCATGTTTATACATCCATAAACACACATAAACCACATAGACATGCATCCACCATAATCATCATTGCATCATCATATATCTCAAAAAATCATAAATGTCCATGTACAATGACATCAAAAAAGGAGAATAAGCATAGTGTTTGAGGAGGGGTACATCATAACATATCAGTCCCATCAAAGGATAAATACATTTATACATCTTTAATATATGATATCATCTAAAACAATAGAGCCTAGGCATGGTTGTCACCAGAGGTTGTGGGCCTCATCATCAATATAACACATGTATCACTTGTAGCCCTTGCACCTTTGGATGTCCTAACACCACCCTTGTCCCTACATCTGGTCCCCTCGGAGGTATAGTAGTTGGACTTTTCACCCCGTGGCTCTCTGACTATCCTCTATGGGAGATTTGACTCTACCTAGCACCCTGAGAATAAGAAGGGACTTGTCTCTCTACTGGCACTACCGCAAAGTAAGATTAACAATAATACTTTGCCCTGGCACTATGATGAGAAATATCTCTTAGGAAATCTCAAGTAACACCATGTGTGTCAGTCCACTCTAGGGTCTGGACCACATCATTTGAATCACCATGATGTTGGATAGCCTTGTCTCTCTCTGATATGGTGGTGGCCAACTTTGTCTCAAGGGCCTGAATACTGGTTGTTGCATGTCCCAATCGTGCTTACAATAATGTAATCTCTTACTATGTAGTAGCCAACTCACCACGTAATATTTGTCTCGCATCCAATCTATCAATAAGTTGGGTTGGCGAACCTAAGGGACCTCCCTATACAACCTGTGCTAGACCCCAAAGTGCACCTGATTGGGTCCTTTGGGCAATCCATCCCTGAACCAGTATATCATCTGCTTATCCCCCTCTAGCAGTCGTAGTACCAACCTCTTCTCTACCTTGACCACCTCTTCCCATGGACCACCACCACCACCATTTCCACCACCTCCTACACCTCTTCCACCTCTCCCTCTCTGTCACTGAGGTTTGTCATCGGCATCACTCTCCAAAGGAGGAACTAGCTCATATGGAGAAGTCAACCAAGGAAATAGGTGTGTAGAAAACCACTAACTATACTCGGGTGTAACTCCTACATCCAAAATGTTTTTCATGTATTCCCAAACCACTTGCACTAACCCCTGAAACTTATCCACTCTAGTATCATAAGGGATTCTTCTTCCCCAAGCAGATCTCTCCTTGTGAACACGAGCATACACAACAAGTCCGTGTAGCATACCCTGAGTCCTACCATATAGCATGAGTACTCTAGTCACCAAGAACCTATGAATGATATAGGGAGTACAGTTGATCAACCATCGCGACACATACAAAAATGACACCTCTACTAGATCCTCTTGCCAAGCATTGTTAGATTAATAAAGTGATTCCACTTATTAATTAAATCATATTGATTTAATTATTAAGTCACTTATTATCTCTATTTCACTTAAGCTAAAATTTAGGCATATAATAATTAATTCTTTTATTAATTATTACTATGCAACCTAGATCTTTCCCCTTTAGGGTTTTCCTTTTAGGGTTTCGATCACCTTCATAAGGTTTGATCTCTTTATATTTTGTATTCCCTCTTTGTATGAATATTTTGTCTTTCAAAACTTTTTGTCTCTGAGCTTTGCTTTTGTAACATGTTATTTTGCATGCAGATGATCTTGGCTTATGAATTCTTTGAATTCTAACATGTTATCAGAGCCTTGTTGTTGCTGCTTGTTCTTGAGTTTTTGAAGTTTTTGGAGCTTTGAGGGTTTCAACTTTTTTCTGCATTTTTTTTGTGTGGATCTGGAGGGGATTTTTTGTTTGTAGCGCTTTGAGCACAAACGGACCTCACAGTTGTGCTCAAAACACCAAAAACCCCTATTTCCATATAAGGCATGACCATTTTGGCTAAAGTTGCATTTTGAGGCAATTTTACTTTGCACATTCCCATTTTTGGGTATGCAAATCGAGGCAGAGGTGGGAAAAGTAAAAAAAAAAAATTCTGAAATTTTTTATTTTTTAGATTTTTGAGCAAAAAAAAACAAAAAAATTTGAGGGTCGTGCAGGCCCCCAAGGGAGGTTGCAGGCCCCAAGGTGCCTGCGTAGCCCCCAAGGGAGGCCGAGGGACCCAAGGTGATCGCGCTGGCCCCCAAGGTGGTTGCATAGGCCCCAAGGGAGTCGTCGGCACCACAGTTTTTTTAAAGTTTTTTTTAAAAAACAAAAATAAAATCCAATTTTTTTTCCTTAAAAAAATATGTGCATTTTTTTATTGTTTTTTAATTAAAAAGCAATATTTTTTTTCTGCCAACTTTGGTGGAAAATTTGGAGACAAATTTGGGGAAATTGCCAGTTTAGCAGGGCTCAGCCATTTTTGGCTAAGGTTTCTTGAGGTTGTTTCTGTTTTGACCTCTTGGTGGTTTTTTACTCATAACTTGAGCAAACAGAGGCATTTTTTGCCAAACAAGATATCGACAGAAAGCTGGTTCTGAGGCCAATCTGATTTTTCCAGTTTGGTTATCTAATTTTTCCATCTTGCAGGGTTTTTTTCCAGTCAAATTCAGGGTTCCATTTTGTGCTTTGGTCACTATATCTTTCTCCTCTGGACTCCATTTTTCAACTTTTGCATTGCATCGGAAAGCTGGTTTTGTTCTCATTTCTTCTTCTATGGATCTCACACCCAAAATTTTCTCCATGTATCTATTATTCATTTTTTTTCTTTATGGCATTCTATTGGATATCTTGGATGTTTTAGGTCCTAGGATCATTTCCTTTCTGAATGTTGTATACATCTTTTTTTGTATTTTTTGCAAACGCACTGAGATAAAGTGTCATCTTGCATGCTTGGGATCATGCACATTTTGTGTCAGTTTGTACTTGCACTATATTATAAATTTTCATGGGGGGGTTTGATATTACCTTGTTTGTCATCTACCTTTTTCAAGTGAGTGTTCCTTCCATGACATTAGCCTCATTATGTGTGTCAAGTGAGTGTTCCTTCCACGATGCCATCCTTTATTTTTACTTGTACGTTCTTCATCATGCAGTGTTTCTTGGCAGTCTGATTTTGTGTACCTGTCATGCCTCTCCCTACTCAACATTATGGGGGGTATCTCCTATTGGTTCTAATGCTTCCTTGGTTTGATGGAGTGATCTATGTATTTAGTATTTGTTCCTATGTACAAGGCGGATGTAGTGGCTGGTACCTATGCATTTCAGTGAGATGGGCCATTTACCATATGGACACTCTTCTTTAATTCTTGTTTTGGAGACATTCTTCCATCTTCGATTGATCATCTCCTTAGGATTTGTTTACAGTCTTCTCTTCCTGATCATAATATATTACAGTGGAGGTTCCAGTAGTTATTTTTTGACAGTGTTTACAAATTCATGCTTTAGAGGTGTTCTACGTGTTCTTTCTCTATTCCTATTTTCTGGGACATTCTCTAGTTTGGAGGCTTCTCCAGTCCTTCTCTGGGCTTCATCTCTTTTTGGAGAGGGGTTTTTTCCACTGGGTTTTCTCCTTTTCTCCTCTTTACAAATATTTTTATACTTGGGTACCTAATCAGGCCTTGTTGTCGGGACCCATTTTTCTGCTTTTAGTACTTGTTACTAGCTTTTTTGCTTCTCCCTAAGCTTATCTTAAGGGAGGGTGTTAGAGTAATAAAAAGATTCCACTTGTTAATTAAATCATATTGATTTAATTATTAAGTCACTTATTATCTCTATTTCACATAAGCTAAACATTGGGCAAATAACAATTAATTCTTTTATTAATTATTATTATGCACCCTGGATTTTTCCCCTTTAGGGTTTTGATCACCTAAATAAGGTTTGATCTCTTTTTATTTTGTATTCCCTCTCTGAATGAATATTTTGTCTTTCAAAACTTTTTTGTCTCCAAGCTTTGCTTTTATAACAGGTTATTTTGCATGCAGATGATCTTGGCTTATGAATTCTTTTAATTATAACAAGCCTCGCTATCGCTAGAACTCTAATTTTCCCAGCTTAGGCTAGACAATAATACCACTATAGCCATAGATAAAATTTCTGATATGCATTTCTGTATTTAGTGACTTCTTTTAGTCCTTTTATAGTTTTGGCATACTTTGTAGCTCAATTTGGATATGGAATACAAAAGAACCTTAGATACAATTGATTAAGAAGTTGTGCTTTCTTTTTCTTATAGTTTTGTGTATTGTCAGAATGATTGATTAGGTTACTTGTGAAGTCGATTTTATTTCTTGGTGACTTTGTCTAGTTTCCTTATACCTTTTCTGTAAAATTATGATTATGCGAGTTGCTAACTCTTTTTTAAGATATATATCAGACTGCTCTTATACATTCAGAGATTAAGCGCAGGCGGTTGATCTTGATCTCATCGTGCGATTGGCACGTGATCGCTAGACAAATGTGAATTTGGCTCAAAGATTCAGAGACTTAGAGACAATCATGGATGCAGTTTTAATCGTGTGGCTAGCACTAGATCTCATGACTTAACCATAGTTACAAGAATTTTTTAATGATTCAAAGATGGCTTAGTCGTTGAATCTCGTAATCCAACCTGATGTCAAGACAGAGTTTACTTTATTTTTTTTCATTTAATCTCCAGATAAACTTGTGGTTGTGGCTAATTCAAGTAAATTTTATTAAGAGATTCAGAGATAACTTGGCTGCGTGATCTCAGAATGAAAGTGTGGTTAAGTAGATAGTCTCAAAATTTAGTGCAGGTCATTGGATCAAAGCAAAATCAAGGGTTGTCATGTAATCTCGGGAAGAATTAGTAAAGTATAGAAAGACTTAGAGACTTAGCATTGATCATTGACCAAGAAAAGATCTAAGGGCTAGCACATGATCTCTAGATTAAACCCGAGTTACAAGAATTATACAACTTATGGTTTTATTCAGTCATTGAATCTCTAGAAGAACCATGGTCAAGTGTGGTTAAATCAAAGCCAAGTCGGGTTTTCCATGAATGAATCTGGACCATTGATGAAGACAGAGATATGTGTCTGGCGCTAAATCGCTAAAAAAATTCAATAAATCATGAATTATTTAGCGATCAAGAGGTAATGAGCTAAGATGCAAACATGTGTTTAAGTGGTTAAGAAAATCTGTGGTATTTGTGAAGTCTCCAAATAAACTGAAGGTTAGACAAATTTTTCAGCGATTCAAAGATAGCCTTTATCTCTGAATCTCCAGACTTGACTAGAGTAAGTCCAAACATTACGAGATTGTGAGATAGCCTTTGGTCGTGTAATCTTGGAAAAAACTGGAGTTAAAGCCAAAGATTGTGAGATTCAGCATGAGCCATGGATTAAAAGTAAGATCAAGGGTTGTAGCATAATCTCCAAATAATATGAGAAAGTATAGAATGATTTAGAGATTCAGCATAAGGCGTAGATCATGTTTTCATCATGTGGTTTTTGCATGATCTCTGAATAAACTCAAGGTTAATTAAAATATTCAGCAACTTAGAGTTTTGCTTTGTCGCGTAATCTCCAGATAAACTCAGATTCAAAACAGGGTTATCTTTTCACCTTGTCGCATGATCTATGAATAAACCTAAGGTTAAGATAAAATCTTAGTGACCTAGAGAAGATCGTAGATCTCATCTCAAATGAACAGCTAGTGCTAGATCTCCAGATGATACTTGGGTTCAAAGTTTTGTTCAACGACTTGACCATCTCCTTTATCTCTGAACCTCCAGATGTGATCATGGTCAAAGAAAATCCTAATAAAGTTTATTACGAGATTTAGAGATAAGAAGAAATGACTTACCCAGTGTTAAGAAGTAAACTAGATGCAAGGTAAAGTTAAAATGAGTGGCCAGTGCGTAATCTTAGAACAGAATTAGAGTTAAGCAAACCATCTAGTGAAGAGAAAATAAATAATGTAAAGAGAAAATAAAAATTTGGTGCTTTTACATAACCAAAATATAGATTATCCAAAATAATAATCCAACCTAGCTTGCCAGGATTCCACACTATACTCCTTAAATCATCATTGCTATTCAACTGCGTTGTTACGTTGTCTTGTTGTCTACGCTTATCTACAAATCTCTCTAACTCACTGTAATCAACTCCAAAACTGAATCAATATTAGGTGGAGGTCATACATACCCCATAGTATCTTCCACTAATCTCTCAAGTAATAGCTTGTTGTACTCGATCTTCTCTAGCCAAAACAATACTATCATACTCTTTTTCTGCTTTTGTACTTAGTCATTTTGAAGACTGTATCTCCAAAACATAACTTCATTCCAAGTGATCAATATACTAGATATGTTTCCATAAATGACAACCCATAAGTGTCTCAAATCATACAAAATACATCACTTTCCAACACTGAGAGGGTATGGCCCATTTTTATGCAACTGCTTCTTGAAGAAGCATAAGTATTGTAAACTTCATTTTGGTTGGAGTTAGTTCTGATATGCATTTCTGTATTTAGTGACTTCTTTTAGTCCTTTTATAGTTTTGGCATACTTTGTAGCTCAATTTGGATATGGAATAAAAAATAACCTTGGATACAATTGATTAATAAGTTGTGCTTTCTTTTTCTTACAGTTTTGTGTATTGTCAGAATGATTGATCAGGTTACTTGTGAAGTGTGTTTTATTTCTTGGTGACTTTGTTTAGTTTCCTTATACCTTTTCTGTAAAATTATGATTATGCAGGTTGCTAACTCTATTTTAAGATATATATCAAACTACTCTTATACATTCAGAGATTAAGCACAGGCGGTTGATCTTGATCTCATCGTGCGATTGGCACGTGATCGCTAGACAAATGTGAAGTTGGCTCAAAGATTCAGAGACTTAGAGACAATCATGGATGCAGTTTTAATCATGTGGCTAGCACTAGATCTCATGACTTAACCACAGTTACAATAAATTTTCAATGATTCAGAGATGGCTTAGTCGTTGAATCTCGTAATCCAACCTGATGTCAAGACAGAGTTTACTTTATGTTTTTTCATTTGATCTCTAGATAAACTTGTGGTTGTGGCTAATTCAAGTAAAGTTTATTAAGAGATTTAGAGATAACTTGGTCGCGTGATCTCAAAATTAAAGTGTGGCTAAGCATATAGTCTTGAAATTCAATGCAGGTCATTGGATCAAAGCAAAATCAAGGGTTGTCATGTAATCTTGAGAAGAATTAGTAAAGTATAGAAAGACTTAGAGACTTAGCATTGATCATTGACCAAGAAAAGATCTAAGGGCTAGCGCATGATCTCTAGCTTAAACCCGAGTTACAAGAATTATACAACAACTTATGGTTTTATTCAGTCATTGAATCTCCAGAAGAACCATGGTCAAGTGTGGTTAAATCAAAGCCAAGTCAGGTTTTCCATGAATGAATCTGGACCATTGATGAAGACAGAGATATGTGTCTGGCGCTGAATCGCTAAAAAAATTCAATAAGTCATTAATTATTTAGCGATCAAGAGGTAATGAGCTAAGATGCAGACATGTGTTTAAGTGGTTAAGAAAATCTGTGGTATTCGTGAAGTCTCCAAATAAACTGAAGGTTAGACAGATTTTTCAGCGATTCAGAGATAGCCTTTATCTCTGAATCTCCAGACTTGACCAGAGTAAGTCCAAACATTACGAGATTGTGAGATAGCCTTTGGACGCGTAATCTTGGAAAAAACTAGAGTTAAAGCCAAAGATTATGAGATTCATCATGAGCCATGGATTAAAAGTAAGATCAAGGGTTGTAGCGTAATCTCCAGATAATATGAGAAAGTATAGAATGATTTAGAGATTCAACATAAGGCGTAGATCATGTTTTCATCATGTGGTTGTCGCATGATCTCTGAATAAACTCAAGGTTAATTAAAATATTCAGCAACTTAGAGTTTTGCTTTGTTGTGTAATCTCCAGATAAACTTAGAGTCAAAATAGGGTTATCTTTTCACCTTGTCACGTGATCTATGAATAAACCTAAGGTTAAGATAAAATCTTAGTGACCTAGAGAGGATCGTAGATCTCATCTAAAATGAACAGCTAGTGCTAGATCTCCAGATGATACTTGGGTTCAGAGTTTTGTTCAACAACTTGGCAGTCTCCTTTATCTCTAAACCTCCAGATGTGATCATGGTCAAAGAAAGCCTAGTAAAGTTTATTACGAGATTTAGAGATAAGAAGAAATGACTTACCCAATGTTAAGAAGTAAACTAGATGCAAGGTAAAGTTAAAATGAGTGGCCAGTGCGTAATCTCATAACAGAATTAGAGTTAAGCAAACCATCTAGTGACCTAGAAAGAACCATAGATCAAGATATTATTATGTGGCTAGCACTAGATCTCATGATATAACTAGGGTTAGAGAAAACTCTTAGCGACTTGGAGATGAAGCAATCGCGTGATCTCCAGATAGACTATGGTATAAGTATGGTAAAATCATAAGTATTCTGTCTCACGCCATTTCATGGAAACAAATATAAAATCCAGGGTTATTAAAGATGAAATATTTAGATAGAGTACAAGTAATCTATTGAGTTGTGAAAAAGAAAGAAAAGTTGGCCAATCAAATTGTGTATCAAGCCTTTTTACATAAAATAAGGTTTTAAAATGAGAAAGCACTCAACTTTTCCAACTGGGATTTTCAAATTTGATTACCTGTCAACTTCAATTGCCACAGCTATGAGAGAATTCATGTCAAGACACGTGGAGTTATTACAGAAGTGATTGAACAATGGTTTCCAAGTTCTCAACTAGAGTGGTGCATTGAATTTTCAATGATAAATAGATGCAGCCTTTGTACATTCTGGTTACCAAAGTTTTCAGAGCACAGAATAAAGAAATTGCCTAAGTTTCTGAGAAATTGTTAGAAGAAGCTTGTGTCTGAGATAAGAATTGTCTAGAAAACCAATAAAGATGAGTCAAGCAAGACCAAGCGGGGTTTCAGCCAGTGGAGGAAGCAAGGATGCAAAGGAAGAACAGAAAGGAAAGAGGAACTTCTCAGATGAATTTGTCGCTCTACTCCCAGGAACCAATCAGAACAAAATGGTAGATGATGAATCATTTACTGATAACATGTCTAATTTTAGGGATCCTGACACTCTTGGGTGCTCTAGTTTTCATTTATTTAATTACTTCTACAACAATAAAGATAGAAAAATCTCATTTTCAAACCCTTGGACATTAGGATTAGCTAAGCTAATTATTTGAGATGTCTTCGTGGATGTTGACTTGTTAATAACATTAGCCAAGAAATATAACCCTACCTCTAAGACTATCAAAAAAGGCAATGAAATAACCTTAGTTACCTTGGATAGGGAATCCTTCATGAAAGCCTTTGGAATTTACCATGCCTCTGCCACTGAGATTGACTTGAAAAAATTGCAGAACAAGTATACCAGAGAGGTTAACATAGTTAGCAAGTTGGTCCAAACTCATGTGCCTAGGTCAAATAGGAATTATGTGGCCCCAATGCCTTCTTCTAAGGGTGCACCATATGAATTTAAAGACTTGTGTTTTTACATGAAGTATATATCATATGGGTTGTGTAGGGTACTAGGCATTGATGGAAACATTGAGAAGTTGCTTGCAGATTTGTTGATGATTATCCTTGATATTAAGAACTCCCACTCCAACACAGACTTTGACTACATTCAGTATGTCATTGATAGAATGCATGAAGGCTTGAAATGTATTTATAAGGACAACCCCAATTTTATGCATTATTATCTCTTAATGCATCTAATTTTGTAATTCAATGTGGATAGCGTGAATACAAAACTGTTGAGACCTAGAACTCTTTTCCAAGGCCATCCAAACCCCGTGTAGTTATGGATTAGGGTTTGGAACTACACTTCAAATAAGAATGAATTATGTGGCTTTGAGAATTGGATTGTACATTCACTTCTAGAATTGATGGGCCTTAATGTAACTAGACTATCAGTCAGAGTGCTTCAGCTTCTAAGACCTTTCCAGTATGTAGACAAATGGCTAGGAGATCACAATTGGGGTGACATCTATTATGAGAAGACTTATACCCTGATTAGGGTTTATACATTCATCCTCTGAGTATGAAGAGGACATTGATGAAGGATATCTAGTATACAACCCTCGTCACATGAATCAGCCACCTGCAGTGGAGCAGAGCATAGAGGTTGATCTTACTGAGGTTCCTAATACTAAGGTGATAGAGGAGCCCCCATGGAAGAAACAAAGAGTAGAACAAGGGAAGCCCTCTCAAGTAGAGGCACAAGGAAAGAAAAAAGACAGAGTAAGTGCTTTAATCATAGGTGATAGGCACTATCACCAGCAGTTGAGGAAGAAGGTCAGAGAAGGGAAGAAACAAGAAAAGGATGTCTGAGAAGAAGTGGAGTTGCCTCTCCAACTATGCCAAGATGAAAGAAAGCTCCATCAAGAAGAGTTCCTAAGTGATGATGCATTCATCAAGACTGATTAATTCAAAAACTTCTTGATATGGAGAAAGAAACAAGAAATAGGATCCTAGTTGCAATTGACAGAGGGTGACACTATGCAAAGTGAAGATTTGTAGGCCCTAAAAGCCTATTATCCTGAGATAGAGACTATAAAATGTGAGGAGGCTAGACAATTAGTTAATTCTAGTGTAATTATACTTGTGCCTGGGTGGGATTTGGCTTCTGCATTTATAATTGATCAAATCAGGAAGCAGCCAAATGCCAACTTGTCTTCTGAGACTCAGATTGGGGAGATGATCAGGGGATGTGGATATGATCCAAGATCCTAGAATCTAGCCATGTGGTCTCTAGAACCAAGAACACAAAATCCATCCTTGTTCAATGTTGAAGAGAAGATGGATGTGGATAAAATTATCTGGACAGTGCAAAATATTTCTGAATTAGAGATCTCCCAGGTTGTCACCCACTTTGCCACCTAAATCAAGGAAAAATAGAGCAACTCTCTGCAAGCTATTCAAAACTCTTTGATGATTCAGTTGTTGTGATTAAGGATAGAGAAATATGCTTGATTCAAATCAAGTCATTATAGGGGCAAGTGGAGGTATTAAATAAAAAATTAGAAGAGGCTCCCAAAGATCTCTCCACTCCAGCTAAGGAAGTTGTATCTATTCAGACAGAAACTACTGAGGACTTCTCACAAGGAACATAGAAGCTAGACCAAGACAAGAATGATGTAGCTCTAGTTGCATTATTGAATATATTGCAGCATAGGGTGGATATCCTGAAGGGAAAGTTTAACCTAGTGCACAAGGCCTACAAAAAACTACCTGGCTTAGAAATAGAGGTATAGGGCCAGATAGAAACTCTGGACCCATATTTTGGCACATGGTCAAGTAGGGGATGAATTTTTGAGAGACTAGAAGCATTGCAGCCACATAGGATAGATCTCCCAGAGATAGTTTTCCAAGTGGGGAAAATGATTGAGCATATTAGCATAGCATTGTCATTCTTTAAGGGCAAGGCCAATCAGATTCAGGCAAGGGTCTAGATGTTTGGCTTAGATTTTAATAGGTTTATTTCTCCAGTCAAGGGCAAATATAGTAAGATAGAGTTAGTTAAAGAATGGAGGAATGAATTTGAAACTCTACTTCCTAAGAAAGAGACATTCCTGACAGATGAGAGTGTCCTAGACATGGACTGGTTTAATAAAGCCTTGGATGAAGCCTTCAAAGCTGCTACAGACTTTGTAAATTTTGTTGTTGATGTCAAGGCTATAACTGATGCCAGATGGGAAAGGAAGATAAATAAGTTACAAATCTTATAAGGTTTCAATTGGCCTTCAAAATTCAAAGTTACACAGTGGGATAATATCACCAAGCCAAAGAAAAAGAAACCAGCAACTATTGACCTAGATGTGATAGATGAAAAGTAAAGTGGCACCTGGCACCTGATCAATGACCACGGGGAGGGTAATCATCAACAAGACTAGTGTAACTTAACCTATATTGGTGGTCACTAGGTCCCATAACAACCTTGAGAGGTTACCCAGAATATCTACGGACAAAGGTGCCAACTGCCAAGGATTTGGAATCATTTCAAATCAGCTACTCAAGTGTTTCTTCTCCACCAACTGAAGATGTAACTGTATTTTTGTCTTTTAGTAATTTTTAGGTTTTTCCTAGCCATTTGAATCTTGTTGCATCCTTTCTCTTTAATTATTCCAATACGTCTATGGCTCTCTATAAATTGCAAGTTGTAACATATTATAAAGGATGGTGAATTCACAACTGTGAGGCAGATTTCTAAATTTTGTCTAAGTTTCAAGTCTTTTTGTCATTATGGATGTACTGAAGCAGAAATATTTTAATAAAATACAAACGGAAGTTCCTATTTCACATTTATGAAGTCTTCTTGTCTTTGTGTTTATGTTCTTGTATGTTTAATCTGTGAGGCATTTTAAATATACTAGTTACAAGGTAACGGTGAGGTTATCTGTGAGTTTCTTTCAAGGAGAGATTAAATCTTATGAATGGTTTTAGAGGGCTAAATATTAGTGTGGGAATTTGATACATGGGTGTGGGAATGAGAAGGTGGTTTTTAAGGTACTCCATCTGAGTTTCATGTGTGTTTTAATTAATTAATTTATGTGAATGTATGTTACAATTGACTCTTTGTCCTGGATTAGGCACTGGTATAGATTTTTATAAGTAGTTATCATCATCAAACTTAAATATAAATAATCCTTTACATTTATGTTATTAAGAACATACATGTTTATGAATTGTATTGAAGAATATAATTCATTTTATTGATTCCTTAGAGAGAGAGAGTCGTCGGGTCAGCCCGCCTGAGTCTAGAACTCGAATAGAAGAAGGATGAGAATTTTTTCTTTCACTGTTGTTTGCCCTTGTCAAGTTCCTGGTCTGGATTGTTAAGCTTTGCATTAGATTGGTCATATTAATTTGCAAAATTTTTTTCAGTTGTTGCAGTAAAAGACAAGAGAAAATCAGTGTAACCCTTGATCCACTGATAAGTTTTACTGAGAAGCAGTAACTTGTAGAAGGTACACCCACCTAAGTCTATGGAGCTCAAAGAAGGAGGATAAATCCTCATCAATTAGAATTTTATTTGTATGAATTAACATTTGGGAATCTAAGAGTCAAGCATAATTACTATATTGAGATTCTAAAAGAAAAATATCTAACAAAATGGTGACTCTACTCGGGAGGGTTGAAGTAAACCATGTTTAGTCTCTCCTAAATTTTCTGGTGCAGCATCTTTTCAAATACTTGTGATCTAGTTCCAAGTAAATTAAAATATTGGAGAGAAGTGGGCTTTAGCAATAAGGTTTCAAAGTTCAAAGAGACTAATCATATGTTGTTCCATTTCTTGACCAGTTTAAATAATTTTTTATCCCATACTAGTTGTGGGTGGTGAGTCTATACTCTGTGCATTCCAGTGTGATTTTCATATTGAAATATTGAAAATACTTGTCATATTTAAAAATGATTTGGCAAAGAAATACCATGTCTTACTATAGAGATAATCCAGAGAAAGATATAGGAGATGGGCTCCATACACCTAGAAGGAGAGTGTGGTCCAAAAGAGGTGGATCAAATCATAATTCTCCCAATACTTCAAAGGGGAGAATGGAGACCCCTGTCCCTGAGAGAAGGTCATCCTCAAATGAGAGTGCAGAGCAAACAAGGCCAGTAGGTCCTTATAGAGTTGACATTTTTTTTTATCCTTTCAGAGATGGAGAGATGATAGATGCAGGCTTCTTCCCTACACAAGAAACTCTAGAACAACCAAGAGAGACATTTGTTTCTAAAATAACATCTTACGATTCTAATAAATTATGTGAGGAAGTTCTAGCATTGAGAAGAAAGAAGCGTGAGCAAGAATCAGAGATAGAAGATGCAAGAAAAAGGCGTGAGAAATAATTGTATGACTTGTTAACTGAGAGAGAAGAACTCTTGGTAGAGACAAGGAGAAATGAGCTTAAGGCTAAAAGCCTAAATGATGAGGTTAAGGGTCTAGACAAAGATTTGTTTGGTGATCTTGGGGCTTTAAGGCAAAAAGTTGCAAATAAAAGGTCAAAATCTAACAAAGATGAGTTTGAAGGAGAAGGACCTGTCATAAGGTAGTTGTACCCTCATGAGATTAAGAAAAATCCAAAGCTCAAGAAAAGTGATAAAGATGTCTCTGATAAAGGAAAGCAAAAAGTTGTTTGCATAAGTATTAATGAGCCTAAGAAAATCAAAATTATCCTTGCAAGAATGTCTCAAGTTGACATAGAACTTGAAAAATCCATAAAAGCTAAATAAGATCTAGCCAAGCAGCTAGAAAATATAGAGTTAGAGGATTCTGCATTTGACATGAAGATGAGGATAGCTTTCTTGCATGCAACTACAAATACTACTACAAGTAGATCCATGCCTATTAATACTGGGACAATGCAACATATTCCACCAGGTGGTCCTAGCCTAAATGCTCAACAGTTTGGTCCTGGTCCAAATGCTCAAATCTCTGGTCTAAAGCAAGGAGGCCCTTAGCATACTCAAAATCAAGGAGGTGCAACAGGACCAAGTGGAAACAATACTTTGGGAAGTTTCCAAAGATGACCTGTCCATTTGGACAGATACATACCTCTTTTCTTTGATGACATCCTTGGTCATCCAAACATGATCCCCAATGAGGTAAGAGACCAAATCCCTAGGTTCACAGGAAATAATGTCATAACCTATGAATAACATTTAAAATCTTTCATAGATAAGATTACTGATTTTTAAATAGAACATGAAGATGTTATTGTGAAGCTTTTTGTTCAGTCATTGATAGAAGATGTCAGGGATTGGTTTAGAAATTTGCCTAATGATAACATAGCATCTTGGGAGGAATTTGTTAAATCTTTTAGGGAACAATACAAAGAACATTTTAACTCTCATTACATGTTGAATGAATTTAATAAAATTAATAAATTCCCTAATGAGAGCATGTCAGATTTCAACAATAGGTTCCAAAAGGCTATGAACAAGTTGTTCCAAGTGTTCAGGCTAGATGAGAAAGTTTGTCTAACTACCTACTTCAATCCTATTGATGGGAAGATGTCTTATCTTCTCAGAGATAATAACCTATGTACCTTGAGAGAGACTTACAAAATAGAAATAGACATTGAAAGTAATAGGCAAGACTCGGGGAAGATGGGAAAGAGAGAATGGAAAACTTTTGAAAGAGAAAGGACAAGCAAGCAAACCTATTAAGGAGGATGATAGGGTTGATAAATTGGTGAATGCAGTAAAGGATCTTACTACTAAAATGGATAAGAATGATAAAGGTTTTCATGGAAATAAGTACCAGTATCAAAGGTATGATAAACAACCTAATCTGGGGGACATGCCTTACAGAACAAATTGGAAATATGGCAAGCCAATCCCTCAGAATCAAGAAAACCAAAAGAAAAAATAAACCAATGATCCCTTGAAAATAAATAGCACAAATTATGTGGAGAACACTCCTTGGTGTGCTGCTTGCAACATGCCTCATTCTTCCTACCAATGTGTTGTATCCCAAGCCTTATCTAATCAAATAGGGGAGGGAAGTGAACAGACAGGTCATGAACAAGAAAGTCTTGTTGGAAATATGTTCACTGTAAGGAAGCCTTATCCATGGTCTCCTAAAAAAAGTGAATATGTTGAAGAAGTGAGAAACAAAAGAAGTAAATACCTAGAATACCAGCCCCAAATCATCTCTGACTCAAATTATAAGACTTGTATTGTATCACAAAGAACTATCAATGCAGTGGGTGATGACAAGGAGCATCCCCATTTTAGATTACCAAGTGATGAAGAAAAAATATCCCTGGCCATAGCAGCAATAAACTAGGCTAGGGGTGCATACAATCTGAGGAATAGGATAGTTGAGCTTGGTCAAAGAAAACTTGCCTTTGTTTTCATTAAACAGGATGCCCCACAAAATGTTGCAGAATCTCATGGCAAGGGTAGTAAAGAAAAGAAAGTTGCAAAGCAAGCTGAATCTTCTTCTGCTCAGAAGGAGAAAGAAGAAACAAAAATAAAAGAACAAGTGGCTACTAATAAGGCCAAGAAAACTAAAAGGATAGGTGATGTATCTTCTAAATTGCCTATGTTTGACATGAAACATGCTCTTACTCAAATGAAAGTTTCATTCCCACTAATGGAGATGTTGAAGATAAAAGAGAATAAAGAAGCTGCATTTGCACTTTTGAAAGGGATAGAAGATGTCCCTGTGTCAAACCAGGAAGAAGTGACCTTGACCTTGAATAATGATAAGAGAGAAGTTCCATTTGTCAATGAAAAGGAGAAACAAGTAAAAGGCCTAGAGAAAAGCAGGGAACTCTCTAATATCTACATTGGAAATGTGATTACTCAAGAACCAATGTGAGTTGATCCTTTTTATGTAAGTTTGATGATAAATCATTTGTTAGTAAATAATTGCATGATAGACTCTAGTGTTGCAGCTACTGTGATGCCATATCATGTCATGAAAGAACTAGGCCTTCAAGTTAGTACTTTTGCTGGAAGATTTTATGCAATGGATAAAAGGGAGGTTCCTGTTATAGGAACACTAAAAGATATTGCAGTCAAGAATTTTGCATTCCCTGAAGCTACCTATAGAATGGATATAGTTGTTGTTGACACAAAACCCCATTATGGTATGCTTTTATCTAGACAATGGGCAACAACAGTGGGTGGAAGATTACAACCGGATATGTCACATGCAACGATTCCTATGAATGGCACTGAGGTCAAGTTGTATAGAGAGCCTTGTTCTACAGTCATAGTTAAGATGGTCATGCCTGATCAACTAAATTGTTGTGTAGATATTGACATGGAAAATGTTTTTGTTGAAAAGATAAAGCCACAATTAAGAAACACTGACCCAATAGTGGATGAGTTGTTGTTGCAACAAGATGGATTGTGGCAGATGTACTTTGATGGAGGATGCTCTAAAGAAGGATCAAGAGCAGGTGTTTTGTTTATCTCCCCATCAAGTATTACTTTTAAATACTTTTTCCTGTTAGCCTTTCATTGTACCAATAATATGGCTAAGTATGAAGCACTAATATTAGGAATGCATATTTCCATCAATCATGGTATTAAATGCTTACAAGTTAACGGGGATTCCCAACTAATCATAGCTCAAATTAGATCAAAGTATGTTGCTAAGGATGACAGACTGAAGTTGTATAAATATGTTGTCTGGGATAGATTGGAATTCTTTGATGCTTTTAACATCCTTTGGGTAGAGAGGTCAAAAAATATAATGGCATACTTTCTTGCAAATGTTTCTCTGAAGAATGATGACATTACCCTTACTGGCATATCTGTGGTTGAAATCAAGAATAGGCCAGCAGTGCCTCACAATATCCATAATTGGAAATTATTTGAGGATGATGAGGATATCCTCAGATTTATCCAATATGTAGATCAATATGATGGCCAAAAGATTGACTGTGACTCTTTGTTAGGATTTGTAGATGGTAAAGAGTATATTTTCGATAAATAAATTGTTCAACTAGCTTCGAATCATATTCCTAAGGGATTAGTTGAATTAGAGGGCATGTTTAGTATAAATGATAACTACATGTCACATAAATCCAATGCCAAGGTGGGAGATTTGGAGGAAATAAATCTAGGATCAGATACATCCCATCAATTAGTTTACATTGGGAAAAAGATAGATAGGAATGTGAGATTAAATTTGATAAAATTGCTGAAAAAATATAAACATGTTTTTTCCTAGTTCTATAAAGATCTCAAAGCTTATAGGGAGGACCTAATTCAACATGACATTCCACTAAAAGAAGAATTAAAACATTTTAGGCAAAAATAGAGACCTATCAACCCATTTTTGGCTACTAAGATGTAAATGGAGTTGATGAAATTAAGGGATGCAGGCATAATATAGCCTATAAGATATTCGTCATGGGTTTCAAATCTAGTCCATGTAAGAAAAAAGAATGGGGACATAAGATTATGTGTTAACTTTAGGAACTTGAATGTAGCTTCACTGAAAGACAATTATGGACTACCTAATATGGAAGCTATGTTTCATAAGGTCACTGGATGTGATCTTTTGTCTTTGATGGATGGGTTATCTGGGTATAATCAGGTCCTAGTCAAGGAATCTGAATAGTTCAAGACAACATTACTACTCCATGGGTAACTTATGTATATGTTTGTATGTCTTTTGGTCTAAAAAATGTTGGTGCAACTTTTCGAAGGGAAATGGATGTGGCCTTTAAGGATCTCATAGATGTCCTCATGGTAGTTTACTAGGATGATCTGATATCCTTCTCAAAAAAATTAGAAGACCATTGTAGCCATTTGGAGAAGGTCTTAATCAAAGCATTAGAATATGGGATATCACTGAACCCAAGGAAGTGTCAATTTGTTGTTACTGAAGGAAAACTCTTGGGCCATATAGTGTCAAGGGAAGAGGTAAGAATAGATCCAAAAAGAGTTGAAGCTATTTAGAAGGTATTTTCTCCAAAAAACCTAAAAGGTGTACAATCATTCTTGGGACAAATCAATTTTGTTAGGATATTTATTGCCAACTTTGCAGAGCTATTCAAATCAATAGGCAAACTGTTGAAGAAATATGTGAAGTTTGAGTAGAACCAAGAGGAAAAAGAAGCTTTGGAAAAAATTAAACAAGCAATTCAAGAAGCCCCTGTTCTAAGTTCTCCTAATTATACTAAGCCTTTTTCTCTATTCACATTTGCATCTTTTCACACTATTGCAGCAGTGCTATTGTAGAAAGATGAGGAGGGTTTTGAGCATCCTATAGCATTCTTTAGCAAATCATTACAATCAGTTAAATTGAATTATCAATTGATGGAAAAAAAAGCCTATGCTTTAGTGAAAGTAGTCAAAACATTTAGACCCTACTTAGTATGTGCTAAATTTAATGCATATGTTCCCCATGCTGCAGTAAAAGACATTTTGGTCCAAAGTGAAGTGACAGGGAAGAGATGCAAGTGGATTAACAAAATTCAAGAGTTTGACTTAGAAATCCACATTACTAAGTTGGTAAGGGGATTGGGACAAGATAAGTTAATGACAGAAGAGAATTTGGATCTAGTCCAAGTGAACAATGTTAATACCTGTCAAGAAGTAATTACATGTATTAAGATGCAACCCTGGTATACTAACATAATGTATTCCTCAAAAATGCTAGTTGTCCAGAAGATTTGAATGACTACCAAAGGAGAAGTTTGAGATTGCAAGCTCAGAAATATGTACCATTGTAGGGTGACATGTATTGGAAAAATTGGGGTGGAATACTATTGTTATGTCTAAACAAAGGACAATCAGAAAATATCTTGAGAGAAATGCATTCTGGGATGTCTGAAGGACACTATTCAGCCAGAGAAACAGCTCATAAGATCTTAAGGGTTGGGTATTATTGGCCTTATTTGTTTAAATATGCTCATTCTTTTGTCAGGAAATGTAAACCATGTCAGAGATTCTCTAATAAGATGAAATTTTTAGGTGCACTATTGCCAAATCTTGTAGTTGCAGAAGCACCTTTTGCTATGTGGGGAATAGATTCATTGGAGAATTTGCAGAAAAATCAAGTGGGGGACATAGTTGGATCTTAGTTGCTACTGATTACTTTACCAAGTGGGTTGAGGAAATTCCAACTAAAAAGGCCACAAGCACAATAGTGGCTGACTTTCTAAAGGATAATGTCATTACTAGGTTTGGTGTCCCTATTAAACTAGTAATGGACAATGCAATGTGTTTTAGATCAGAAGAGATTGTCAATTTTTGTTCTGACGTGGGAATTGTAATATCATATTCATCCCCTTACCATCCACAGGCTAATAGGCAAGTAGAATCCAGTAATAAGAGTATTCTACAAATTTTGAAGAAAACTTTGGAAAACAACAAAAGGGCATGGCATGCAAATTTGAAGCTCGCCTTATGGGAAGACAGGATTACTGTGAAAAGGGAAACAGGAAAGTCTCCCTTTGAATTAGTGTATGGTGTTCAATCCAAGATGCATGTAAACAATTTGCTCCCAATCTATAAGTTCATCCAAGATGAGGGATTAGAAGTATCTGAGCCAATGCAAGAAAGAATGATTCAATTAGTAGAATTGGATGAAATGAGAAGAGACAGCCAAAAGGAAAATATCATATTAAAAAAAAAGATGAAATATATTTTTGATAAAAGGGTCAATGACAAAAATTCCAACCTGGTGACTTGGTTCTTCAATGGAATTCCAGGGCTAAGGATAAGGGAAAGCATAAGAAATTTGAATCTTTGTGGTTAGGGCCCTTCGTTATCCATTAGACATTTGGAAAGAATTCATATCTTCTCAATAATATGATTGGTGAAGAAAAGGAATTGCCAATGCATGGACAATTTCTGCAAAACTTCTTCAATTGAAACAATTTTTTCCATGCACAGTAGTCTTATAATTTTTGTATAAGTGTGTTTGCTTTCTGTTGTGTGTTTCTTTCCAAGTTGTGTTTTTTCTTTTGCAATAGGTTAGTGCGGTTGTGGTCTGCCTCCTAGAGATCTGTAATTCTAGCTATGAACTTGCATTCAAGCATCCTCAGATAGAGCCATTGTTGGGTATATTTCTAGTTTTTCTGAGTTTCCCTAAAGATTTTGGTTCCTAATGTCAGTTATGCCTAAAATGTCAATTTTTGTCCCATTGTGCCATCAATTTTTTTCTGTGAAGTGTCTGTAATCCAAGAAATGCAATGAAAAATGGTTGAAAACCTTAAACCCTAGGTCACTTGTCTCTTTTCTGTGCTAAAAACCTAGACCTTCATTACCTGGTTCTAATTTAAAGTTACTTTTGTTGAGTAACCTAAGATGTTTTAAGTCATGTGCCTTTTAGTCGTTGCCTTTATCTCCTGATCTTGCAATCAAAACCAAATATTCCTTATGGTCTAGAGGCTTGATGCAAGCTTTTATCTCCTAATCTTGAGAAGAATGGAATATGTTCTTATACATTTAGAGATTAAGCGCAGGCGGTTGATCTTGATCTCATCATGCGGTTGGCGCATGATCACTAGATAAGTGTGAAGTTGGCTCAAAGATTCAAAGACTTAGCGACAATCGTGGATGCAATTTTAATCATGTGGCTAGCGCTAGATCTCATGACTTAACCTCAGTTACAAGAAATTTTCAGCGATTCAGAGATTGCTTAGTCGTTGAATCTTGTAATCCAACCCGAGGTCAAGACAAAGTTTACTTTATGTTTTGTCACGTAATCTCTAGATAAACCTATGGTTGAGGCTAAGTCAAGTAAATTTAATTACGACATTCAGAGATAACTTGGTCGTGTGATCTCAGAATGAAAGTGTGGTTAAGCAGATAGTCTCGAGATTCAGCGTAGGCCATTGGATCAAAGAAGAATCAAGAGTTGTCGTGTAATCTCAGGAAGAATTAGTAAAGTCTAGAAAGACTTAGAGGCTTAGCGTTGATCGTTGATCAAGAAAAGATTTGAGGGCCAGCGCATGATCTCTAGATTAAACCCGAGTTAAAAGAATTATCCAGTGACTTAGAGTTTTATTCAGTCACTGAATCTCCAGAAGAACCATGGTCAAGTGTGGTTAAATCAAAGCCAAGTCAGGTTTGTCGTGAATGAGTCTGGATCGTTGATGAAGACAGAGATATGTGTCTGGCATTGAATCACTAGAAAAATTCAATAAGTCATGAATTATTCATAGATCAAGAGGTAATGAGCTAAGATGCAGACACATATTTAAGTGGTTAAGAAAATATGTGGTATTCATGAAGTCTCCGAATAAACCCAAGGTTAGACAGATCTTTCAACAATTCAGAGATAGACTTTATCTCTGAATCTTCAGACTTGACCAGAGTTAATCCAAACATTATGAGATTGCGAGATAGCCTTTGGTCGCGTAATCTCGGAACAAACTGGAGTTAAAGACAAAGATTGTGAGATTCATTACAAGCCATGGATTAAAAGTGAGATCAAGGGTTGTCATGTAATCTCCAGATAATATGAGAAAGTACAGAATGATTCAGAGATTCAGTGCAAGGTGTAGATCAAGTTTTCATCATGTGGTTATCGCGTGATCTCTGAATATAATCAAGGTTAATTAAAACATTTAGAGACTTAGAGTTTTTCTTTGTCGCGTAATCTCTAGATAAACTCAGAGTCAGAACAGGGTTATCTTTTTGCCTTGTCGCATGATCTCTAAATAAACCTAAGGTTGAGATAAAAGCTTAGCGACCTAGTGAGGATTGTAGATCTCATCTCAGATGAACTGCTAGCGCTAGATCTCCAAATGATACTCGGGTTAAGAGTTTTGTTCAACGACTTGGCAGTCTCCTTTATCTCTGAATCTCCAGATGTGATCATGGTCAAAGAAAAGCCTAGTAAAGTTTATTACGAGATTTAGAGACAAGAAGAAATGAGTTACTCAATGTTAAGAAGTAAACTAGATGCAAGGTAAATTTAAAATGAGTGGTCAGCGCGTCATCTCATAACAGAATTAGAGTTAAGAAAACCATCTAGTGACCTAGCGAGAATCATAGATCAAGATCTTATCATGTGGCTGGCGCTAGATCTCATGATATAACCAGGGTCAGAGAAAACTCTCAGCAACTTGGAGATGAAGCAGACGCATGATCTCCAGATAGACTATGGTCTAAGTATGGTAAAATAATAAGTATTTTGTCTCGTGCCATTTCATGGAAACAAATATAAAATCCAGGGTTATTAAAGATGAAATATTCTGACAGAGTAAAAGTAATCCGTTGAGCTGTGAAAAAGAAAGAAAATTTGGTCAATCAGATTACTTATCAAGCCTTTTTACATAAAATAAGGTTTTAAAATGAAAAAGCACTAATAACTTTTCCAACTGGGCTTTTCAAATTTGATTACTTGTCAACTTCAAGCACCATGGCTAGGAGATAATTGATGTCACGACATGCAAAGTTATTGCAGAAGTGATTGAGAAATGGTTTCCAAGTTCTCAACTAGACTGGTGCATTGAATTTTCAATGATAAATAGACATAGCCTTTGTACATTTTGGTTACCAAATTTTTCAGAGCACAGAGCAAAGAAATTGCCTAAGTTTCTAAGCAATTGTTAGAAGAAGCTTGTGTCTAAGATAAGAATTGTCTAGAAAATCAGTAAAGATGAGTCAAGTGGGACCGAGCAGGGTTTCAGCCAGTGTAGGAAGCAAGGATGCAGAGGAAGAATGGAAAGGAAAGAGGAACTTCTCAGATGAATTCATCATTCTGCTTCCAGGAACAAAAAGGTAGATGATGAATCCTTTACTGATAGCATGTCTAATTGTAGGGATCCCAACACTCCTGGGTGCTCTAGTTTTCATTTATTTAATTACTTCTATAGAAATAAAGATAGGCAAATCCCAGTTTCAAACCCTTGGACATTAGGATTAGCTAAGCTAATTGTCCTAGATGTCTTCATGGATGTTGACCTATTAATAATATTATCCAGGAAATATGGCCCTACCTCTAAGACTGTCAGAAAAGGCGATGAAATATCCTTAAGTACCTTTGATAGGGCATCCTTCATGAAAGCCTTTGGAATTTACCATGCCTCAGCCATTGAGATTGACTTGAAAAAATTGGAGAACAAGTATACCAGAGAGGTTAACATAGTTAGAAAGTTGGTCCAAACTCATGTGCCTAGGTCAAATAGGAATTATGTGGCCCCAATGCCTTCTTCTAAGGGTGCACCATATGAATTTAAAGACTTGTGTTTTTACATGAAGTATATAACCTATGGGTTGTGTAGGGTACTAGGCATTGATGGACACATTGAGAAGTTGCCTGCAGATTTGTTGATGATTATTCTGGATATTCAGAACTCCCACTCCAACACAGACTTTGACTACATTCAATAGTCAAAGTCCTGAGAAACACTCATCCTCTGAGTGTGAAGAGGATAGTGAGGGAGGATATCTAGTATACAACCCTCCTCACATGAATCAGCCCCCTACAGTGGAGCAGAGCATAGAGGTTGATCTTACTGAGGTTTCTGATACTGAGGTGACAGAGGAGCCCCCAAGGAAGAAACATAGAGTAGAACAAGGGGAGCCCTCTCAAGTAGAGGCACAAGGAAAGAAAAAAGACAAAGTAAGTGTTGTAATCACTAGTGATAGGTAATATCACCATCAATTGAGGAAGAAGATCAGAGAAGGGAAGAAACAAGAAAAGGATGTCCGAGAAGTGGAGTTACCTCTCCTACTATGCCAAGATGAAAGTGAGCTTCATCAAGAAGATTTCCTAAGTGATGATGCATTCATCAAGACTGATGAATTCAAAAACTTATTGATGTGGAGAAAGAAACAAAAAATGGGATCCCAGTTGCAATTGACAGAGGGTGACACTATGCAAAGTGAAGTTTTGCAGGCCCTACAAGCCTATAATCCTGAGATAGAGACTATAACACCTGAGGAGGCTAGACAATTAGTTAAGTCTAGTGGAATGCTACTTGTGCCTGGGTGGGATTTGGCTTCTGCATTTATAATTGATCAAATCACGAAGCAGCCAAATGCCAACTTGTCTCCTGAGACTCAAATTGGGGAGATGAATAGGGGATGTGGATATGATCCAAGATCCCAAACTCTATCCATGTGGTCTCTGGCACCAAGAATACAAAATCCATCCTTGGTCATTGTTGAAGAGAAGATGGATGGGGATAAAATTATCTGAACAGTGCAGAATACTGCTGACTTAGAGATCTCCTAGGTTGTCACCCACTTCGCCCACCTAAATCAAGCAAAAATAGAGCAACTCTCTGCAAGGTATGCAAAACTCTTTAATGAGTCAGTTGTTGTGATTAAGGATAGAGAAAGATGCTTGATTCAAATCAAGTTATTACATGGGCAAGTGGATGTATTAAACAAAAAATTAGAAGAGGCTCCCAAAGCTCTCCCCACTCCTCTAATGTCCCCTTTTCAAATAAGAATTTAATCAATTATAATATTAAAATATTATAATACAAATAAAGTCGATATATGATTAAATCATTTTTAATTAAAGATTTAAACTTATTATCAAAAGAAACAAACACGATATAGGACAGCATCACTAGTCATTATCATTGAAGTCAATGATAGACAAATGTAAGAGTAAAACTATCAAATACAAAATAAGTCGGGTGTAATGGCCCTTGAGATTACAAATGGATAAACAGATAATAAACTATCTATGGTGAAATACCATTGTATATATATATAATTATGAATGTTCCTCATCATTAAGGTATTCAATATATACATTAATATATTAGTAACACATTAAATGTATGAATACAAATATAAATATTAATATATTAAATTTATAAAAACATTGTACAAAATATAAATATTAATATACTAATATATACTATAATGATTAAAAGGTTAATATATATTAATATTAATATTAATCAATATTAATATTAATATATATTAATATGATTATAAATATTAATATCGAAGGCACTTAATATTAATAAACTATCACCGAACGGTATTTATTTTAATATCGACTATGAGTCGATTAAAAAAAGAATCAACATGGAGCCATGTCTACGGAGAGACATGACCCCACATAATGTGGAGTCATGTCTATCCGTGGACATGTCTCCATTGTTGGTGCATATATATGCAGACCCAATCGGGTTGAGAAGGGGGAAAAAATAGAGATCAGATTATATTATGGAATAAGATATTATACAAAGGGAAAATAAAAGTATATAGACAGATCAATAGATCGGAATTCAACATCTGGCAACAAGTCTGAGAGCCAGAATATATTGGATATTATTATATATGTTTATATATAGGGGTAAGGGCCACTGTATGGCCAAGGTCATATGTGATTAGTTTATCTCAATAATCAGAATTTTAAATATATATATATGGGATCATATGTATTGCTGGCAACAGTCAATCAATTAATGATGATCATATTATATCATAATGCTATTAACGATATATATGGTCAGTATTATAGAATTAACATCAGATATAATAGTAAGACTATAAATGTGTAAATATATATTAATAATAATAAAATCAGAATTTTATATATATATAT
>MU224925.1:618289-640331 GCA_018584345.1 Thuja plicata
ATGTATATATACTGTATATATACATACATATGTACACACACACACACACACACACACACACACACACACACACACACATATATATATATATATATATATTCAAATTTATCAATAAGAATTAATATTATATAAAGAGATGACAATTTCATATTTACAGGAATAAGTTATTTCAGATTTATAAATGGTTAATAAATGATGTTGTAATGTAATTAACAGACTTCAAATCTAAATTAACAAAGTAAATCTTCTTATTTACTTAAGTTATTATTCAAGATTATTAAAAGAACTCAATCTTAAAATTGAGAATTTGAAGGGGATAAAGTCCCTACTAAGCTAGTTTATCTGATGACCCACATATGCATATGTAATTAAGCCTTGGATAGGGAATGTCTCTACCAAGAAGAGGAATGGGTCATTTATTTACCAGCCTAAAAGCCTTGGATAGAGGACGCTCTTCTAAGAAGAGGATTGGACCCAATAATGGTCAGCGTATAAGCCTTGAGTGATGCGCTCTAGTGGACGACGGCAAGATCGGGCCAAAGGATTATAGAAGATCCTTAATAAGGTCATGAGCCTGACCTGGCATACTTCGCTCAGGAAGTCCCTAAGGATGCACTCCAGAGGACGACGACAAGATTTAATCAGAGGAACAGAAGGGTCCTCATTAAGGTTATGAGCCCAACCTGGTAGACTTTCTTTTGGAGGGGTTAGTAATGGGGTAGTTATCTAGTTAATTAGTTTTCTTATGTATATATATTTTCAAATTGTTCTTGCTAATATCTCTTTGCAGGTTTACCTTTAAAGAAATGAACCCAAAATACATGGGGACATTACAACTCTAGCTAAGGAAGTTGTATATGTTCAGACATAAACTACTGAGGACTTCCCACAAGGAACAGAGCAGCTAGACCAAGACAAGAATGATGTAGTTCTAGTTGCATTATTGAATATCTTGCAGCATAGGGTGGATATCCTGAAGGGAAAGGTTGACATGGTGCATAAGGCCTACAGCAAACTACATGGCTTAGAAACATAGGTAAAGGACTATATAGCAACTCTGGACCCATATTTTTGCACATGGTCAAGCAGGGGGTCACTTTTTGAGAGACTAGAGGCATTGAAGCCACATAGGACAGATCTCCCAGAGATAGTTTTCCAAGTGGGGGAAATGATTGAGCAAATTGGCACAAAATTGTCATTCTTTAAGGGCAAGGCCAATCAGATTTAGGCAAGGGTCAGTATGTTTGGCCCAGATTTTAACAGGTTTATTCCTCCAGTCAAGGGAGAAGATAGTAAGATAAAGACAGTTGAAGAATGGAGGAATGAATTTGACACTCTACTGCCTAATAAAGAGGCATTCCTGACATATGACGTTGTCCTAGACATGGACTGGTTTAATAAAGCCTTGGATGAAGCCTTCAAAGTAGAAACAGACTTTGTAAACTTTGTTGTTGATGTCAAGGCTATAATTGATGTCAGATGGGAAAGGAAGATAAAGCGGTTACAGAGCTTACAAGGTTTCAATTGGCCTTCAGAAGTTGAGGTTACACAGTGGGATAATATCACCACGCCAAAGAAAAAGAAACCAACAACTATTGACTTGGATGTGATAGATGAAGAGTAAAGTGGCACCTGGCACCTGATCAATGACCACGGGGAGGGTAATCATCAGCAAGACTAGTGTAAGTTAGCCTATATTGGCGGTCACTAGGTCTCATAACAACCTCAAGAAGTTACCCAGAATATCTGCGGACAAAGGTGCCAACTGCCAAGGATTTGGAATCGTTTCAAAACAACTACTCAAGTGTTTCTTCTTCACCGACTGAAGATGTAACTGTATTTTTGTCTTTTAGTACTTTTTAGGTTTTGCCTAGACATTTGAAGCTTGTTGCATCCTTTCTCTTTAAGGATTCCAAGATGGCTATGGCTCTCTATAAATAGCAAGTTGTAACATATTGTAAAGGATGGTGAATTCACAACTACGAGGCAGATTTCTAAATGTTGTCATTCTAGATGTACTGAAGCATAAATATTTTAATAAAATACAAATGGAAGTTCATGTTTCACATTTATGATGTCTTCTTGTATTTGTGTTTATGTTCTTGTATGTTTAATGTGTAATGCATTTTAAATATACTAGTTACAAGGTAACTGTGAGGTTATCTGTGAGTTTCTTTCAAGGAGAGATTAAATCTTATGAATGGTTTCATAGGGCTAAATATTAGTGTGGGAATTTGATATGTGGGTGTGGGAATGAGAAGGTGGTTTGTAAGGACTCCATCTAAGTTCCATGTGTGTTTTAATTAATTAATTTATGTGAATGTATGTTTCAATTACCTCTTTGCCCTGGATTAGGCACTAGTCTAGATTTTGATGAGTAGTTATCATCATCAAACTTAAATCTAAATAATCCTTTACATTTCTATTATTAAGAACATACATGTTTATCAATTGTATTGAAGAATACAATTCATTTTGTTGATTCCTTTGAGAGAGAATCATCAAGTCATCTTGCCTGAGTCTAGAACTCGAATAGAAGAAGGATGAGAATCCTTATTTCACTGTTGTTTTCCCTTGTCAAGTTCATGGTCTGGCTTGTTAAGATCTGCATTAGATTGGTCATATTCATTTGCAAAATGTTTTGTTATTTGTTGCAGTAAAAGACAAGAGCAAATCAGTGTAACCCTTGATCCACTGATAAGTTTTATTGAGAAGCAGTAACCTGTAGAAGGTACACCCACCTGAGTCTGCGGAGCTCAAAGAAGGACGATAAATCCTCATCAATTAAACTTTTACTTGTATGAATCAAAATTTGGGAATCTAAGAGTCAAGCATAATTACTATATTGAGATTCTACAAGAAAAATCTCTAACACAGATAAAGACACTCCCCAATCATACACCACTTGATGCAGCTCATGGTATAGTTGTGCCAAAATGCAGGAACCCCAAGCAAATTGTCGAGGATGCACAAACATGTCCTCCGAGATCCTACCCCATCCAACAGAAAAGCCATGTGCTCTACGATCCGCTGTCATGAACCCTCCAATGAATGCTACTAAAACAGAAGGAAGTGGGGTATATCTCTGTACCATGGTCTCCCACAAAATAGTGTAACCACCAATCTGATCATCGTCAAATATGCATTGCAATGGCTCGATTCCATCATCATCCTAATCATAGTATACCAACTCACCAACAACGGGAATATGAAGTATCCTATAGACGTCCTCTGGGGTGACTTTCATCTCTCCAATAGGCAAGTGAAATGTGTTATGATCATTGTGTCATCATTCGGCCAATGCAGTCAACAAACCTCTATTCACTCAGAACAAAGGTATATCCAGCAAATAACCAAGTCCGCATCGACCAATGAACCATCGATCTACTCGAGACGATTGCTTGATCATATCAAAGGGTTTAGGGTATTGGTCTTGCATCATCGACTTCCCTAAGGGAGCATGTTAAAGTCAAACATCAATCAGTCAATCAACATCATCTATCCTATCTGCTCAGGTGAGAATCCTGACAATCTCAGTGAGCACATCTATTTTTTGATCCTCTAGATCTTGAGGTCGGAAAAGCATCTTAAAATCCTAATCCTATTAGTTGACATCATTATCACATCAAAAAATGACTTAAAACAAAACCAAAAAATAAACCTTTTATCAAATGTGATACTCGGCAACATGTATGTGAAAAAATGTTAAAATGTGACACTTAATATTGAATGTGATGTGTAATGCATTGTATGTGATGCGAAAGGTGAATGTGACGAAACATATTGTGTATGTGATGCAACATATGGTGAATGCAATGCAAATTTAGATGTGATACTAAGATTCTTATATATGATGCAACATACTAAAGAAGACATAATCAAATGTGATGAATGGCATGTCAGATGTGATGCACAAATTATCGAATGCAATGTAAAAATGCGCAAATGCGACAAAACGGAAGAAAAATATAGTTTTTTAGTAAAAACATGCTAAAACTAATTTAAAACGACAAAACAAGAGCGTAAATAAGTTATTCACCGGAGCTCCATATGTTGTGGGTCTCTGGTATTGTCAGACTTTTTTGAATCTGTTCTCAATGGACAGAATCACCATGGTTTCTCGAAGGGTTTTCTCTCTCAAAATGTAAGAGGTGAATAAGAAGTGTGAATTTAGCGATATCAAATTTTCAAAAAAGGATAAATTGAAAACTTTTCATACTTTAGTGGAGCAGCTATTGTTTAGGAATTGGAAATAAGAGAGGGGTCCCATGGAGGGGCCGGTGGTCCCATGAATTTATAATGCAGCTCGGCTTAAAAGTTTAAAAATTGAAATTTAAGGAAGTTGGGAGTCTCATAGGTTTTTATTTAATACTTTAAATAAAGAAATATGTATTCATGATAGATTTTTGTATTTGATTTTTGCATGAACAAGAAATAGGCAAACTTAATTTTCCCTATAAAATTTTATTTTGGCAAGAATCTAATTTTTTTAGAAATAATTTTCTCAAGTTGGTGGAGCAAATTCTAGCCCCGCCATTTTTTTCCAAATGATCCTATAGCAATTTATTTTCCTCTTCATGAGACCTCTTCTTCCTTAAAAATAGAAGCTTAAGCCCCTCCATGGGACACCACCCGGGGGCCTAAAAATAAGCTGCAACTACTTATTGAGAAAAGCTACACATGTCTTCACCACTTTTTTTCTCTTTTTTCCGTCGCCAGATTTTCAAAATATGAATTATTTTATTGACACCATTTTAGCCATATTGCATTATTCTAGACACTTATTTTGTTCAAAGTTTTCAAATTTTACTCATTCACCTACTTTGTCATTCACGTGTATACACCATTTGGCACTTGAATACATATTGCATTATTTGCGGTCTTGTTATTAATCTTTATTGCTTTTTTAATCCTAGCATTTGGGCGATTGCATTAATTAGAAGTTGTTTGTGATCCAACATTTTCTCCTACAAGTCTATTATTAGTATTTGCAGTCGATGTTGGCAAGTATTTAGGATTTTTACAAATACATAATTAACTATAAAGTTGTCAGTTCCGTTTTGTTTTAGATATATAGTGAAGGAAATTAGAATTTTTAAAATATTATTTTTATCTTAATAATTATTGCATTATGATATATATAAAAAATTGTTATTTAAATATAGTCATTATATTATAATATATAATAAATTTTTATGTATTAAAATTTTAATAATTTTATTATATTTATTATCATATATTAAATTATATTTTATTTTTTATATAATATAAATACTAAATATATTGATAATATAAATAACAAATTCATACATTTAAATATTATTCAAATATTGTGTTTTAATGGTTTTGGATCTATGTATGTATATGTAAACATTGTTTGAAGTTATCACTTTTCTATTAACATATTTATCTCACTAGTTTATAAACATTATAATTATTTTCATCTTAACAAATAATTTGAACATAGCCTAATCTTATAACATTCAATTACGTATTTGTTAACTTTTTAAATTATATTACAAATAAAATTAAACTTATTGTTATATTTTACAAAATAATTTATATTAACATGAATATTATTTACAAATAATGAAACAATTATAACTAAATTAAATTATATATTGCTACATCTATAATTATATATAAAAATTATAATTATCATTATATAATCTTATAATTAATTAAAATACATTTAATAATTATAATACCTTTATTAATATTAGAATTAGATTTACATATAAATATTCATATTACCTGCCTCGTTAAATTTTGATGTTCACTTTTAGTGTTCCATTTATTTGAATTTAAATGTCAAATGTTGTCATATGCAGATTGGTCTATCTATTCCACTTTCTTTTGGGGAACGGTTAAGGGAATAACTATGCAGTAGGTAATTATTGATTATAATTTTCTTAATGCATAGTATATTAGGTAATGGTTCTACCTATGTTAAATATGCAAGACTTTCTAAAGTCATTTACAACGGTCTTAAAAAATATGCAAGGCAATCATCCTTACTAACTTTTTAAGTCTGGAAAATAAGGACTGTCTGTTCTCTACACTGATTTTATTTTTATTTTATTTTTTTCCCTCTCGACAGTAAACAGGATTTGTTGAACATTATAAAACATACCTGAGGAACGTGCTTGCTAAGCAGTCCTAATGTTTGTCACCAAAGGCAAACGATTTGTGCAAGCTTCATTGGGGTCTGGCTGGGATGCTTCACAGTTCAATTTAAGGAGGTCTCCAAGGCAGTTATGAGCTGATAACCAAGGTTGCACGGAGATGGGGTGTACTTGGGTACTTCGGAGATAGGTACAGGTACGGGTATGATTATTTTTTCAAAATAGGAGACAGGTGTACTTTGGATATGTCAATTTTATATATATATATAATTTAATATTTTATAGAAAATCTTAAAATATGACAATAAGTTTTCAAAACAAGAACAGTGATAAAGCTTATTGTCAAACATTAACTTCGACAATTAAATACACAAATTGAAATGGCATACAACAATTGTATCAAAGTTTCACATTGATTTGTGATTACATATTGAAATAAGCTTGATAAACATCAAGCTTATATGCAAACAAAAACCAGAAATCTTAATCAAGGTTCCACTGAGTAGCCAGTACACGTCCCAGAGGTATGGGTACAAGTACCCATTCAACCTAGCTGATAACTATCCCATGTTCATTGCATGGCTGGCACATTTAATGTTGTATTTATTTCATGTTTCCTAACTGCCCAAACAAGCTCCACCATGTTTTCAATACCACACCTATATTTTTGACGTGAGCCATGTCATTCCTAGCAGTTCATTCTCACAAAATATAGCCTATTGGCTAAATGTTCACTTTTGTAATTTTGCTTGAACGGTTGTCTGCTGCCTATGAAGGCATGGTTACCTGTTTGGACACCGCCTGAACGACTGTGTTAGTTGTTTCTTGCATGTGATCTGGGTGAATGGGTTGTATATGCTCTTGGCCCTGTGCGGTCATATTGCCAAGCTGGGCTCAGGGCTGTGAGGGTCTGGTTTGTATCCGGTGGTGATGCCCTTGAAGTTACTAATTTGTAATTTCGCTTTTTATTATGAATATACTCTTATCTCTTACGTATCAAAAAAAATATTATTTATTGAAATAGTTAAACTATTTTAGTTCCAATGATGTTAGTTAAATAGTATTATTGATGCAATGGCCTTTTAACATCAACATGGTTGTCATGGATCAAAGGATGTTTTCATTGATCACATTTCAAAAATATTCTCCACGGCATTCTTTAACATGGAAGCATATGTCCGAAGATATACTTATTCAAAAATATATTTAATTACTTGATACTTAAATTATACAACTATTTGTCACTAAATTTTGTGAGAAACACATACCCATCATGATATGCAACTTTGACTGCCTTGTCCCCAGGGATAAAGCCTTGTCTTCTGACTCCAACATTAGCATTATAATATTATTTCGACAGAAACTAGGCATAATTTTTACTACAATCCTAAATATGTGCACTTTTATGTCATCTCAATTTAAAATCAAAATAATGCAATTACATGTTTCCGTCTCCTTTACAACATATATAAAAATTCTAAAATAAATGGGATAGAAATTTAGCAGCAAACATTTTTAAAAACTAATTAATGGTTGAAATGCAAAACGCACCCCACAAATTGCAGCCACAATTTTATGAAACAACGCCCAGAAAATAGTAAACGTGGAGAAAGAATGAGCAGTTAGTAAACTATTGCATCATGTTGTCTTCCACACCAGATTCCTAATCTTTGGAATTTGATAAAAAATAAATTGCCAAATAAAATGCATGTGAAAGCCAAGATAAGTTGCACAAAATATAAACATTCTTGATATCTGGAGTTGGTTAGAATTGAATGACAATGGTGAATAATAACTTAATAAGGTATTATACACTCCTAAAGCTTAGTTATGGGAAGAGAAGTTAAGAGGCTGAAGAGTCCATTATGGCGTGTTACTTTTCATATTTCTTCCTCCCACTAAATATCTAAATATTCTTGTGTTAAGTTCCTAGTAATTATCACAACTAAAACATACATAGTAATAATATCTACATGTTGAGATGACGACTTCACCCCTTTACGGGTCCAAACCCACAAATTAAAATGCCTACTCATCTCATTTTGAAAATAAAATAAAAATATTGAGCACTCCCCAAGTCATCCCATTCCATTTGAAAAGATTTATTCTTTTTCGTAGTTGTCTTCAAAATTTGTTTGGGAAACATACAAAACTAATTTGACAGCAATGTATTGGGACAAAACTAGCGATGAGCTTAGGCACCCTGTCTAACTAATTCATAATCTCCTAACAGAAGAATATAAGAATACCTTGGAATTAAAATTTCTCTCGAAGTATACTGACAGCTATAAAGTATGGCCTCAGTGCACTCTTAATAAACTAGACCATAACCCATGTCTTCATCAGGCTCCTCTTTTAGTTAAGGTTTCCTTTCCACTTCACTTCGAACAGCTGTGCAAACAGCAGCCGCTGCATACTTGCTTGGATCCTTCAAATACTCTTCTCTCCACGTTGGAAAGAATAGTCCATTGCAAGAGAAAAATCTAGAACATTTCTTTAAGCGTTGATGAATTAACAAGGGGCAGCCGCTAATGTAAGATTGTTGAGAGGGATAGAAATGGTTGCCACAAAGAAAAAACAGCAGAAAATTTTTCCTTTAATTCTTCCTCTACAATATCAAGAATAGCAGGATCAAATACTGACCCATTTCCATACATAGCCTTCACGACAAGTCCATGTGACAATGCAAGAATACCAAGCTTGGCAAGTAAATCTGCCTCAGAAGAACTGGCTTTCTCTCCCTTCTTCATAAGCTCTAGAACAGTGTTTCCAGGGGGTACAACTGCATCAATTAAGCCACCTTTTGTGAAAATAAGAGCAACATTTCCCACAAACAGAGGTATCATGTTCTGATAAACAATATCCCCAGACTTCTCTGCAAAAGCCTGTATGGCTGTCTTCATCATTGCATTTTTTCCCAAGAAAACAACTGAGTTAGGCCTCAGCTGCTGACGGATGGACTGTAACTGATGGGGTCCCACATTGTCTGCCGAGCATACCAACAACTGATCATATTGCTCAATCAACTTGTATACCTTCTTGTTGTGAACCATCTTTTGCTTGGACCTGGACAGCAATGTGGTATCATTGCCAGAAACAGCTCCGTGATGTTTGGTGGATGGTAGGTTGGATGATTCTTTGCCAACTGACCGAAATTCGTTATCCTGTTAATAAGGATTGGAAATGACACAAGTAAGATGCATGATCAATAGAAAATAACGCTTTGACTAAAAGGATTACAATGCAAAAACACACCCCATTCCCATTTCTGACAAATGAGGATTCATAAATTTTAAGTTCAACTCTTTAACGTGAGAATTATTAATAGACTGTGATCTAGGAATTTGGAGCTTTCCAACTTGATATCTCTCCCGATTCATGGATACTAGTGCAGTTTGTATGCTCTATTCTAATGCTATTATACATGAATGTACTACTAATTCAATTTAAAACTTTAGTATAAATTAAAAAAAATATTAATAAACATATTGTCAAAAACTCTCAACAATTAAAAAATAAAACGCTTTCCCAATATTGATTAACTTTCACATAGCTCCCTCCCACCTACCTATAGATGTCAAAGAAATGTATCCTGAACTTCTTAGACATGCATAACAATCAAGGGCCATCTGATTTGTTAAGTAGCCCTTAGTCTATCGGTGAATTTGAATGGCTCACAAAGAACCCACAAAGGATCAAGTCTTGTCCCAATACGAATATGGAGAGATGAAGCTAGGATGGTGTCCCGAACAAATCATGCAAAGTGCAGGCCCCTCAGACCTGGCAGTTGGCCATGCACCTGATGCCACAGTTTGCTTAACTGGTAGCAGAATGTAATACATCCTAAAAAATTAAAAAAGACATCTGAATGAATACACTGCACAACTTCCAACCGTACATATTTGGTTAATAAATAACTAGAAATATGATTTAGGAAAATAGTGAATTACTGATTTCATAAAACACTTTAATCTCAGACCCTAGACCAATCAATTATTGTCATTTTCCAATTTACTGCTTAAAATAATTTCCAACTTTACATGTTTCATAACAAAATATTAAAGTGCTAAAGACTGACATTTTTTCATTTATCCCCTCCAAGCATCGAAATATCAACATGAACAATATTTCATCTCAAATCTTTCAAAATTAATGTACATAATAACAATACCTTGCATGCAAGTTTCCCCAGGTTCACTTGATTCATTTTCTGCAAGGATCAAAAAATATCTTGTCAATTAAAGGTTTACGATTGCAACCATAAATCATCAATATGCAACTCTTGACATTGTTACTCTACATAAACATGCGGTAGACCAGAGGGGTAAACCACCATTGGGACATCCAAAATCCCACCTAGAACTAGTATTTTACACCAATTAAGAACAAACACATGTCAGACCAAGTAACAGTTTGAAAAAAAATCTTGATGGTTTGGAAGTTTCAATCCCTAATCTAAGAATGCATAAAACCATCACTCTAGGAACATAGTTGTTCTAAAGAAATTAATTCACATAAACTGCATTGCTTCTTTCCATGCGCACGATATATCATCTTGCATATGGTGCATTAGCTCTTTCCAAAACATAAAAGACAAGATTTATCCTTGGATATAAAAAATTATGCCCATTGATCTGCCAGATAATAAATATTGGTCATTGATGCAGAAGAAGGATAACATCATGAATTCACAGCCAAAATGGAAAAACTGTGGAGAAATCTAACGTGAGCACAGAAACTCTTCAAGACCCCACTTAGACAATATGAGACACACCATGCGAATAGTGTTTAATGTGGGATTACATAAACAATAAATCATGAATCCAATGCCCTAAAAAATAGCTGCAATAAAAGAAACAACATTGAAACCTTTATTGATTTTAGATTTTTTACAGTACACCGCTAGAGCATAAGGCATTCTACCCAGTTCAAAACAATCTAGCAGTAGATATTTCAGTATATCGGCCAATCAAACATTAAAATAAAACAAAAACACATCTGCCTGATAATCTTAAAGACAATTTTCAACAAAATCTCTAATTTTCTATGATATGTAAACATTGTTGCAACTAAATTGCAGTCTGTATGGTGAATTACAACAAATACTAAATCTAATTTATACAATTTGCTAAGAACATAAGCCGTTAAATCAACTAAAGGGTCCAGCACGGGTATAGACTCTTACAAATATTAGTAACATTTGAATTCTATGTCATGTATCACTTCTATGGAAGAAGGTTAATTTAAATTGGAAAAAGTTAAACTAGATCATGTTAACATGATAAATAGGTTAACCATAGTTTGCAGAATCTGACTCACCTAAAACTTGGCAGACGCAAAATTTGTAACTCGGTAAAAACAGCAACTTCAAAAAATTGCAGAGATTATACTGAATTTGATTGATTTGAATACAAAATCGCATCACATCATCATGCAAAATCCTGATACAATAGAAAGCTGACCACTGTTATGAATTCATGATTGAAAAATCACATGAATTCCTGAAACATTATTTTAATGTTTTTGCCTTTGAAAATCATCATCATAATTGATAAATCACATATTACAAAATAAATCAATTTGCATCTTCCTCTTCCCTACTCTAGTGAAAAACTTGGGGAGAGGTTGAGGTTCTAATCCTTGGAGTCTGTTGCAACTCCTTGCTAGGCATAGAATGTTGTACTTGTGGCTCTTGCTCAACCTCCATTCTGCCAGTATATGGCAACGGCTCCTCCTCTGCCTCATCAATGTCATCTAATCATTCATATAGCTCCTTTCGTTACATCCACATCCTCCATTGCCAAAGAAAAATCAGAAGCAACCATGTCAAAGCCACAGAGGGTGCATTTAATGCATGAAACAAAAATAGAGACCGAAAAAATTGGCACTTTAAGAATGATAACTCGTAGTCCTTTGAATTATCTGCAAGTCATGCCTCTTTGTCCAACACAATTTGATCAAGATTGCAAAACTCGGAAAACCATAGTCGCAAAACTCACAAGCCAAAAAAAATGGAATCTACTAGTCGACTTCTGGAACAAGATCTTCAATATGAGCCAAGAGCACTAAATGTTCATAAACGTAGATTTCAAAGCTTGTCAGAAAAGGATCCAGAAAGTGAAGACAAAAAATCAGTAAGGAAACCAAAGGTATGCAGCAATCCATAAGCATTTATATCATCCATGATGCTAGGCAAATATTTCCATGATCAAGTGACTTGTAGAAGGTGGCAAATATCTCCATCTGTTTTGAACAAGAAGCACTTTATGACAGCAACTAAATGTCTGATTAATAATGCAGTGATCAAACAAAAGCAATACAAATAAGATTTGTTTATATTAAACGAACATCAGTTAAATAGGTTTTATTAAACATCATGATAGAAGCCATATCAATTACTAAACAAAACGGTTTGCTCTCCAAATGGTGTGATTTATTAAGGAGATGTTTTATTGGTATGCAGGCCGATTTGTTAAAAGGCAATATATGCGATTCAGTTTATATGCTGGGAATAAAAAGTCAGAAATAATAAAGTAGATTGAAAAAGAGGGAGATTTTGTAAAAGAAACATTTCCCCAAAAGGTGCGATTTAATAGTTGCAAAGGTTTTAATTTGCTAGAAGAAGATGCAATTTATATTTGAAGAGATGTTACTTATTTTTAATATGTCTGCTAAGAGGCATGTCTTTTTTGAAATAAATGACTTAGAAGGTATGTATAGAGATTGGAAATGAAGGAGAAAAGAGAGTTGTAGAGTAAAAAGAGAGTAGAGTGAGTGAAATATAAGATATATAGTTCTGATATATATTCCACACTAATGAAGGGTAACCTCTCTTGGCAAAGAGGTATGTTGGAGTATATAAAAGGAGATAAGGGAAAGGCGTGAAATGTAAATGAGGTTTAACCTCTCTTAGCAAGTGCTCACAAAATGAACAAGGGATTGGTGCCTCTAGTAGGATGAGCCTACGAAATTCATAAAAGATTGTTCTATAAGCAAGTAATTTGTTGTGGTTTGCTCCCGTAAGGGTTTCTACATAAATATTGCGTTATCGAGTTCTTGTCATGTGCATGATTCTTGAATTGAGTAAATGAATCCATTGTGATTGATAAAGTTTAAATAGATAAAAGTTATACAATTCAACCCCCCCCCCCACCACACACACACACACTCCCTCCCATTCAGTATAACCGTGTGCTCATCACAAGAAAGTTACTTGCAAACGAGTTTTTGTAAAAATCAAGAGTCGGTGGAAAAAATTGAGTCTTCAATTAATAACTCACCCATTTCTTGTATGTACTTAAACAATGTTATTTTCACTCCATTTTCACACATGATCAGTAACTTAGGGCACATGGCAACATGGGGATTGGCAATGACGGCTTCTATGGTTTCAAAGGCCTTAATGTAATGTCTCCTATTGGGACTTAAACTCAATTTGCCCTAAAATTCCTAAATAAGGTACGGATGATGCTAGGAAATGAAATTGTCAACTTAGTTCCCTCATTCAGAGCTTGCAACCAGTCAGTTTCAAAAGATAAATAAACATATAATCCAACAATGCTACAAATAGAATTTTAATTCACTATTATAATATTCAAAGTATACCAGTGTAACCCGGGGACGCGTACCCGGCCCAAAACCCCGGAGTACCCGGTATCGGGACGTCCCTGAGACGGGTACTCCACGTACCGGAGTACCCCGACTGCTGCTCAAGCACCGCCGTACCGCGGCCGCACCCGTCCCCGCACCCCTTGGGTACTCCGATACTTGGGTACTCTGGGACTGTACTTGGGTACTCCAAGACTGTACTTGGGTACTCATTTTGATATCAATCATGATTCATATCATGCTACTCATTGTGATCGTGATCATCTTTATGATATTAATAATTATCATATTTCATATTTGAACAATGAATTCTGAATCTTTGATAGAATCATAGAACTAATATAATTTTATGATTATCATTATGTTACTATGAGTCTATGAGTATGTATGTTACTATCATTTATGTTTCTATGTTGAATGTTCAATGGTTCTAGTTCGTGTTGCAATTTTGCTATGTTCAAGTAATTCAAGATTCCAAGAACCAATTTGGTATGTTATATTGAAACATCATTTCATAATTAGCATTTCAAGTTCTATATGTATGGAATGCAGCACCCCTGGCCCCTCCCCCCCTCGTCCCCCCGCCGCCATACCCCCGTCGTATCGAAATTGAGGCCCTTTTTTTTCCCATACCCGAAACTCGTCCCCCCGTCCTGACGTACCCCCGCACCGGAGTTACACTAGAGTATACATAAGGGATTGTTTCAAAGTTCTACCTAAACAACCCATCGTCATTATGGAGCACAAATTGGGAGACCATACAAGGTGCCTTGAGCCGTTCCATCCAACCTAGAAGCACGGAGAGACAATTGTCAATCGACCTCCCAGCCCCACTGGGAGTGTCTCTACTAGAATGGCTTCCTAGCTACTTGCATTCGTCATATGCACCATCTCCCCTCCAAAATCGGATGAGAATTATAGCAAGAATAATAATATATAAAAATATAAATAACTGTAGCAAAGTGTAATATTCTACTTCCTAACAATGAAAGACCGATAATAGTCAGCCAAATCATTATGCATTATACTTCATACCAAAATATTAGATAGGTACCTAAGCTGTTGATTGATGTTTATATATTCTGAGTCTGCACTCTGATTAAACTGAATGCTCAATGATTCCCCCTTACTCATTCAAATGATGTCCCCTTCACTTTATACCTTTCATAGTAAAAGGGGCATGTCCTTTGGTTGTGAAAAGACAGACATATTTGGCTATTGCTGTCCTTTAACTTTACAACTGCTGCCCTTTCATGATCGCAGCTCTTAGTGTAATCATTAACCAATGCTAAGAACAACAGATAATTAGTATCATTCAAAAGATTTTTTTTTCTTATGTGCTGCCAGGAAACATGTATTTATCAATTCTTATTCTCTTGGTCAGCCTTCCTTGGGATTTGTCATCTCTTTATGATTGACCTAGTCAGCTGCCTTGAGTATTCACTGCTATTTTTCTTCAAGTTGGCCTCTTCTTCAATTTGTTTTTCTTGAGTCGGCCCTATTATTTTATTTTATTTTATTGCCTATGTTTCTCATTTATAATTGTCTGTGATTTGATTGGGTTTGTGGCTTGCTTAGGCAGGGGCATGACAGTCCACCACTCCCAAGATTGCTTGTCCTCGAGCAATTTTTATGAAGATTTATCTCACAACTCAACTTCCACTGTGCTAATATTATTTCAAGTTACAAATTTGAACCTTTTTTTTACCTTATCTTAAAGTGGGGTATCCTAATAATTAAAGATAAGCTTTCTTTCATCCTCATAGAGGAATGACTGAAGGTCATCAACCTAAGAATTGATTTCTCTCAGCATCACCTGTTTTGTCAAAGGATTGATTTGGTTGACCCAAAGTTTGCACAATAACATGGATGTATGTGTCCAAAACTAGATGCCAACAGCAAAACTGCATTATTTGAGATTAGCCAATTAACATTTATGGGGGCATTAGTAGAATTGGCCAAACCTTTTACTTCGGGAACCATACGAATAATTTCGCGTCAAATAGGAACAACTAGGAAGTTTACGTCAAATAGGAACAACCAAGAAGATCAGAATCTTAATTACTTGAAACTGTTGTTAGGGAATTGTTTCAGAAAATTCCATAGGTAATAAAGATATGCAGGTGTGTTTAGTCAAAAATTAAATACATTTTATTATGCCAATTGACAAGGTAGGATAAGCCCTTCATCAAAATTTTACACTACTAAAAGCATATTAGTACAAATAGTAATGTTATACGCTCATTTAAAATGAGTGCCTAACATTTTACTTGATGGATCAAACAAGCAGAACAATATCATTGCAATTAGCAACTGGAGATAAGACCAAACAGTGGTATGGCAGAGGAAGTATTTGCTCCTAGATTCTCATCCTGAAAGAATAAGATAGGAAGTCTTATCAACTATAGTTTGTTGGAGCTTAATGATGTGGTAAAGAAGGGATGTCTAACTTTTATGCAAGGTATTTATGCATCTTTCATGCCAGGAATCCATATGAGCATAGAACATGCGATTTCTTTTGATCATTGTAGACTTACTGAACTTGATTTGCTCCCCTATACTAACACACATTTGTCCGTTGTTAAGTTTCAAGAAAATATAAAGAAATCTCTCATCTTGAGCAGAAATGTCAATAAGCATTGCGCACTTACCCAAGAACCAACAACACAGGCAAGTTCTTTAGTTTGATTGCTCTGCATGCTCGGTCCATAAGATCTAACTTGTACATATCGTATAAAACTAGATGCTGTCTTCATGAGTTCTAGGGCTTAGTTTAGCTTTAGTTATTAGGGAGTTCTCCCTTCTACTTGAAGAAAGGTTTATCCATACACATTCCATTTCTGTATTGTCCTGACACCAACAAATTCTAAAGTTAACACTTGTGCAATGTGTTATTGAGTTGCCAGTCATTTAGAGTTCCAGCTTTTAGCAGCTGTAGTTAATAAGTCCGTTTGCAGTATACGGATGCATTTGTCCTTATTGTTTAAGATTTTGGCCATATATTGGCAATCAATTATCAAAACTCAAGCTTACAATTGTATATCACCTTCACCTATTGCTCTGTAAGAATGAAAGCTCAGTCTTTCCCTATTCAAAACAAAGAGTTTCGAGTTGAATTTCATCAGTTATGAAAGATTGAATGCTTGTATACAAGGTTGTTGGAGAGTAAGGGTGATCTGAAGTATCCTCAGGAAGAAGACAAGTTATATGTAGTTCTTAAAAGCTTGGTGTGTTTCCATTTTTGGCAAGTCCAGTACCTACACAAGCAGCAAACTCACACGATACTGGTGAAACAGCAAAGAACAGCCATTTTCTCAGATGATATGTATGGTGTATGGATTCTTCTCTAAAAGAAAGTTCTTTCTGAATAAGAGAACTTATAGAATAGGTAAGAAACAACTTGTCACATACTTCGCCTAATTGTTTTCTTCAATGCAAATGGGTATGAATATTAGACAGATAATTGAATATCCAAAAATTTGAGGATGTGTTAGACCCTCTACAAAATTTATCAGAGGATGCCCTAGTGAGTATACTGTGTTTAGCTTCAAGCCCAAAGCAAGCATGTTAACAGGAATTTAACTGTGGATGAGGAAAGCGATATTATTGTGGGCCTATTTGTCCACAATATTGAACAGCTCTGTGTAAATCACCATGGCAATATGTAGGTGAATATATGATTCATAAGATTTTGGTTGATTATAATAATGACAAATAATACGTAAGCAAATTGATTTCTAGGTAGTACTTTACCATTTGTATTTTCAGAAATGAAATCTTCAACATGCTTCAGAGTTGCCAAATGGCAGTTAAATATTTCCTCCAGGGAATAGTTTTCTCTAAGTACATGTTAACTTCTTCAACTCTAACCACTATAAATTACATAAGGTGTATCTGTGATAATACTATTCAATGAATGTTCTAGTTTATACATTATGTAATGCATATATAGTTTAGTCAACTATACATCTGGCTATGATATTTTGTTGTTTTATTGGAGAAGTGTCAAACAATAGTCTGCTAAATTGTTCACTGCAAGGAGGGAATATTCCATTACAGCAACTTTATGATATAAAAAGTTACTTATCGAAAACCATATTATATAACAGTATTACTTTTTACTAGTGTTAAACTTGTTAAAACTTTTGGAAGTTTTTATTTTTTTGAAGTGTCCCTTTGACCTGCAGGCTGGCAGGATCAAAGCTCTAATACCAATTGTAATGTCCCCTACTGGGACTTAAACTCCACTTTCCCTAAAATTCCTAAATGAGGTATGGATGATGTTGAGAAATGTAAATGTCAACATAATTCCCTGATTTAGAATGTGCAACCAGGTTAGTTTCAAAAGATAAATAAACATATAATCCAACAAAGCTACACGTAGAATTTTAATTCACTATTATAATATTCCGAGTGTACATAAGGGATTCCTTTAAAGTTCTACCCAAACAATCCGTTGTCATTATGGAGCACCAGTTGGGAGATCATACAACGTGCCTTGAGCCATTCCACCTAGACCAGGAGCACGGAAAGACAACCATTATTCAGCCTCCCAGCTCCACTTGGGGTGTCTCTACCAGAATGGCTTCCTAGCTGCTTGCATTCCTCATATGCACTATCTCCCCTCCAAAATGGGATGGCCAATTGTATGAGAATTTTAAAGAAATCATTATTTCTAGTCTATTGTGCATAGGCAGAGAGTCATAGCAAGAATAACAATATATAGAAATATATATGTAACAGTAGTGATGTGTAATATTCTACTTTGTAACAATGAAAGAGCAATGATAGTCAGCCAAATCATTATGCATTATACTTAAAACCAAAATATTAGAAGGTAAATAAGCTGCTGATTGATATTTATATATTCTGAGTCTGCGCTTTGATTAAACCGAATGCTCAATGATTCTCCTTCCTCCTCCAAATGATGTCCCCTTCACTTTATACCTTTCATGGTAAAGGCGGAATGTCCTTTGGTTATGAAAAGACACACCTGTTTGGCTATTGCTGTCCTTTAACTTTACAACTGCTGACCTTTCATAATCGCAGCTCTTAGTGTAATCATTAGCCAATGCTAAGAATAATAGATAATTAATATCGCTCATGGTGAATAGCTGACCAGCAAGGGAAGATTTTTTTTCTTATGCACTGCCTGGAAACATGTTTTATCGATTCTTATTCTCTTGGTCAGCCTTCCTTGGGATTTGTCATCTCTTTATGTTTCACCTAGTCGGCTGCCTTAGAAATTCGCTGCTATTTTTCTCTGAGTCGGCCTCTTCCTTCAATTTGTTTTTCCCTAGTCGGTCCTATTATTTTATTGCCCATGTTTGCTATTTATAATTGTCTGTGATCTGATTGGGTTTGTCGCTGCTTAAGTGGGGGCATGACACTTAATTTGGGCTTGGTGGTCCCCTCAACCCTGTTGAGGGTATTCCCACCAAACCCCAACAAGTGGTCCTGCCCTCTTGACCTTCATATGGGTATTGCCCCTAAATCCCCACAAGGAGCGCTACACCTCAACTGCATTGCGATCTCCACTCTAAAGTACCCATTAGTTATTGGGATCTCTTGTTAGATAAGATACTTGATTACAATGTGGGAGTGACAAGGAATTGCAATATAATCCTTGAGTGTGCCAAAGATGTTATTATAATACAAATTGCCAAAAACCTCTTTCTACATATGACATGGCTAGTGGAAGTGGTGTTGCAACTCATTTAGAGGTTGAAATCATTTTTTGGTCTGTGATATGTTTTAAACTCAATTTTGATTTATATATGATAGAAATCGGTAATATACTCTACAAATTTAGTAATGTGTGTTTTCGAAGAATATTTTTAAAAATTTAAGTATTTTAAAATGTTCTTTATTCCCAAGTTTTTGCCGAGTCCTTAGTTTTTAAATTTTTTTGAGCTTACCAAGTTATTGTCGAGTCTAAGTTTTTCAACTATAATTTGTATTTTGTGACTTCATAGACTATAATTCCTTTTTGTCCAACTTAGTAGAGTGAAGCAAAAGCAATGGATGGATTCCTACCATTGCAAGACACTACACTTAACTTTAGGAAAACACTTAAATCTAGAAACCTTGAAGAACACACACTTAGACTGAGAAGGAGGGTGAATCAATATAAGGTAATCTTTCCAATTAATTGAAAAATTTAACACTCATAATAGCAATAACATTGATAACAGCAAGCTAACAACATCCACACAAGAGAGAACACAAACTTATGCAGAAACCCTTTCAGGAGAAAACCACAGTGAAGGGAAGGGTTGGATCTACTGTCCAAATCAAGCCTCACAAGAAATAATAAAGAAATTTTACAATATTTGCAGGCACCAACCTCCTGGAGACACCAATACCCACTTACGAAATTTGCAAGCACCAACCTACTTGAGACACCAATCCCGACAACTGAGCAATGATTTGGCAGGAGGTTACAACCTCTTCTTTCAGGAAGCACCAACCTCTTTTGCTTTCTGAAACATCTTCAATGGATGATGAACATTTAAGTCTGCTCCAACTCATTAGAATGATATCAGATTTTACTTTATATTCTGCACTTCAATCTTCTTCATAGACATCTGCTTGCATTAAGTTTGCTCAGAATTAGTTCTGCTCAGCATTAATTCTGTTTTACTCTTAAATGATGGAAAGTTGTACTATCTGCAAAAATTCTTAAATTTTATTTACATAAAAAATTCTTCAACAAAATCAGATTTGCATTCAGATTACTGAACTGATTTTTCTGCTAATAAAAATAAGTTCCTGAGTAAAGAAAAACACAAAAATCACTCTAAATCTGCCCCATAAACTTCCAAAATGATTCACATTGACTTACTTTTATTATTTTAAGATGATAGTAATACTAATTAACAGTATGCAGATTTAGACACAAATAACTCAGAAATGTCTTCAAACCCTAGATGTCCTTGACAAAATACTTGGGTTCTTGTTGCTATCTTCAATGAAGCTCCATAATATGAAGACACCTTTCTGTAGTGAACAGAAATCTGAACCAGGTGCTTGAATTTCACCTTCAGAAAATGTTTTCCAAACCTGATAAAGAATTGCACCTCTGAAATAACCTCAGTCCTTGATCCACTAGCAACTCAATCCAATGCTCCATTATTAAACCCTAAGTTGCCAGTTCGGGTTTGGGTTCAAGTTTGGGTTCGAAGAACCGGTTCGCCGGTACGGCAAAATTTTGAAATGGGGTTTGGGTTCGTTAGTACAAAAACATGTAAAATATATATATATATATGCAGCCTAGAAGCATGAATTAAGATTAGAATGCCACATAGTATCATAAAATCAACAAAAACACTATAAACTTGTTATCATAGCATCATATCTATTATCAACATCAAAATATTAAAATAATATTGAGTTCAAGTATTATTGTTTTGACTTTTAAGTTTTAAAAATTGGAACTTTACACTAAGTTCCAATCATCTAATGGATTTTCTAAATCTTCATCTTCTTCTTCTTCATCAAAGGCATTAGTTGATTCACAAACAGTGTCAATGCCAATGGGATCAGCTGCACTAATAACATTCTCGCTTTCCAATTTCTCAAATCCTTATTACTTTTTCACTGTACAAAGAGCTTGTTTGTTTGTAATTAACATCCTACTTGAAAAATGTTATAAAGGTAGTTTGCAACTCCATTCACCTATTGAAGATATTGTTTAATGTTTAAAATATGATTTATCACTATAGAGAGCTTCCAATTAATCGGACAGGGGTCATCATCAACAATTGGATATAAAAATTTCACTGGAAGAAATCTTGAGGGCTAGTTTAATTTGATGTAATAAATATCTGAACTTCAGCAAATTTTGTTTTGTAATGTTAAAGATCTTATTCAGATTCTTTAATAATTGTTTTCTGCACTAAATTATAGAATGTTTCTCAATGGAACTATACCTAGTTCGCACTTGGTCTGCCTGGGTCTGCCTTGGTTCGACCATGGTTTGACCTAGGTTCGTCTTGGAGGAACCAGCTTGTCTGGGTTCAAACCAAAGTAACGAGAATCGGAATCGGCAAAGCCGAATCGAATCACGAATCGGCAGTGAATCGGCTACGAATCGGCAAAGTGAAAAAACCCTTGAAAATTAGAGATTTTTACAATTTAAAACTTATTTCATGCACCCTTTATTGAATATAACTTAAACACGCTATAACATAATCAAATAGAAGCTAACATACATAAACAAGGAACATAAATGATAAATCCATCACATGCGTTACATATTTATGCAGCCTAGAAGCATGAGTTAAGACTGGAATGTCACATAGTATCAT
>MU224925.1:640563-663934 GCA_018584345.1 Thuja plicata
CAACCCCCCCAAGACGGGGTCAAGGGGCAACACCCCTTGCAGGGTCTAGGGGCAGTGCTCCCTGTTGCAGTACAGGGCGGGGTCAAGGGGCAGCGCCCCTTGTGCGCTCCCTATCTTTCATCTTAATTATTTTATAAGGCATCGAGAGTTATTTGTCAACTCCATAAGACATCAAATCATAAATGTATGTAAGATGAAAGACACAAAAAAAGATTAAAAAAACAAGTGTTTTTTTAATTTTTTTGACTTGACAGCCAATTCATGCCGATTCATGGAGGAAAAAATCGCCGATTTTGGCATGAATCGTGATTCATGCGATTTTTGGAGGAAAAATCGGCTGATTCCGATTGAGATTCAAAAAAAACGGCAAGGTTGTGTCGGATCGCCGAATCGCCGCGATTCTCGTTACTCTGGTTCAAACCCAGGTGGAACCCACAGGAGAACTGGGACCAGGTTCAAGGACCGGTCCGAAATTCGCCTGGTCCGGAGAACTGAATAACTTAGAATAAACCCTAAAATGAGCCAATAGGCTCCTTGAAAACCCATGGCCTCTTTATCATATGCTTATTAGAATAAGCTAACGTACATATGAAAGGGGACAACTTAAGTCTTTAGGCTAGAAGTCACTTAAGTTGCATAAAAAGATGTGCCCACAACTTAAGAATAAAATAGAATACAAGCCAAAGACTACACTTCCCAATAATACTTTACGTTCTCTTCCTCTTAGGCAATCCAAGGAAAGGACAGCCAATCCACTATTAAGCCACGCGGTTCGAGTTGGGGACATCACAAACTCTCGCACATTCATCACAGTTCTCAAGATCTGTTTTGCAATAAATTTACTCTATTTTGTGTTTGAACAATATTGCATTACAATTGCACACACACAATTTCTCACAAAATGCTTCTCCTTTATATACTCCTTATGGGTGCCAAAATTCAATACAATAAACACACAGGTCAGCCAACCTTTTCAAAAATATGACCATTAACATGTTGGCCAAACACATTATCCTTTTTCAGCCTTAAAGAAAACTCATCCTTGACATATATAGGACAGCCAATCGAGGGTCAGGGTTGCCCAGACTTCATGCCAAAAACAAGTCATATCTTCAACCACCGACAGCCAAAGACAAGGAAAGCATTTGAACAACTTAGAAAATTTTGCCTATTGGCCCATTGGGCGTGGAGGTCCTCCTTTACCTCATGCCAAAATAGACACTCATGGCTCAAAGAGAAGCATCAAACGTCAATGGCCAATGGGGAGAAAGGACTTAACAAAAATCACAATGAAAACATATGCATCATGAGTCAGAGGTTGGTGATACATGTTACCACATTCCAAAAATGTCAAACTTGATAACCAAAATGCCCGAGCAGCAATGGTTGAAGCCAAATCAGTTGTCGAGTGTCAAACATTCACTATACCATATACCAATCATGAGATTCGCAAGTATTAAATGCCAAGTCTAAACGTCGAAGAGTAGGTACATTTCAGAGGTCGGGGGTTAGCCCTACTACAAACCTGTTAAGCACACTGATATACTGAGACGGGGGTGAATCAAAATAAGCCAATTTCAACTTGATTGAACAACAATTACCATTAATAACTTCTCCAAGCGTCAACAACAATCTCAAGCCCAAATCATCATTAGTAGCATTTACTAGTCTTTCCTTGAAAGTTAAATGTAAACCAATTAAACAAATAACACACATCCACACAAATGAACATCAGATTCACCTGGAAACCCGGAAGGGAAAAACCAAAGTGAGAGTAGCCGCTTGGATCTAATGCCCAAATCCAACTCACAAACACATAATAAAGAACTTACAATATGAAGAAGTGAAATATTCTATCCACAAGTTTCTCAAAAGATTATTGCGATTTGACTTTTGATTGCAATTCTTTGTTTTGTGAACATAATCATGGAAAGCATATGATTCTATGTATTGAATTCTCAATGAAAATACAAGAAAGACACCTTATTAAACATGCAAGAAGATTTAAATGCAAGTGCTGCGATTTGAAAGCATGACCTTTGTTGATGTTTGTAATATACAGCAATGATTACCAGTGTACCGCTGTAGAAATGCAATTCTGTGACAAATCCACTAATAGCTTTTTGGAGTGCAGTGACCCAGTACCAAGCTGACTATTGAATACCTCTGTGATTTCCTGTGTTGAATGAAGAGATGCGATTTTTGGATGAAGTACGTTTGAATTTGCAATTTCAGCCCTTCCTGTCCCTGGTGTATTACTTCAGAATTTGCAGTCGCTGGGACTATTTGAGACGCCTCTAAATTGTTTAACTGTCACTGCAGATTGCAATGAAATAATCAGATTTTATGCAGGCCGGTCAGGAGTACTTAGGATTGCGTCCAAGCCTCAAGCTTCTCAGGTTTTCCATCCTAAAAAGCATGGAATCGAATCCTTCCAAAGAGGAGAATAAAAACTTTGATAGATGCATGAATGACTTTCTCTTCCATTGAATTCTCCTTATAAATTGTCCTTTATCCCTAAAAGCTGTGATCTTTTCTTAAAACCCTCTGTCTTGTGGGAACTAGGCATATATTAATATTTGCCTCTTATTACATAGACCACCATCGTATAATTGACTAGGAATATTAAGTGGCCCCCCTTATTAATAATGACACTGCAATATTAATTTCTTATCATCCCAAACCATAGCTTTTTGGCTCAAATACTTGATTATTAAATTACACACTTTTTTAATTTCATATGTAGCCTATGGGGTGAAAACATAATAGGCTAACATTATTAATTATTTATTTATTTATTTGCTAGGCGAGAGGGGACATTACAATCCTCCCTTCCCGGAATTGTTGGTCCTCTAGCAATAGCAAATTAGGATGTTGTAAAATCTCTTCACCTTCCCATGTTGCATCCTCAATCGGTAAGTCCTTCCATTTTATCATATATTCACGACCCATCTTGTTTCTCAATTTCCTCTCTCCAATCAGCAATTCCTTCAGGAACTAATGCCAAATTCCCTACGTTATCTAGCGGGGCAGCTCTAGAGATACAACTGTATGCTGACCTAATGCCTTTTTGAGGCATGAAACGTGAAACACGTTATGTATTTTTCTGCCTTCTGGCAACTCCAACTCATAGGCAACCTCTCCAACTCTCCTTAGTATATTGTAAAGTCCATAGAAATGTGGTTTTAGTTTTCCTGCACCACTCTTTTTCAGTGTAGATTACCTGCACGGCTGGAGACGCAAGAAAACAAAGTCCCCAACCTCAAATGATCTCTCAACTCTATGTTTGTCCACATACATTTTTTGTTGATTCTAAGCATGTTGAATGTTATCTTTCAGTGTCCTAAGAATATCCTGATGACTTTGAATTGTCTCCTTTGCACAAGGTACCTTACTGTCATCAAATGCCAAATCTACAAATGAGAAAGCATCATACCCATACAAGGCCCTGAATGGAGGCATGCCAATCGACATATGAAAGGTGGTATTGTAACAATACTCACCTAAGTGAAGCCATCTAATCCAAGCACGTTGTTGCCCTAAAACATAATTTCTAAGATAACCCTCAATCCACTTATTTACAATTTTTCATTTTGTCTATCCATCTGTTTGAGGGTGGTAGTTGGTGCTTGGTGTCAATTCTCTACCCACCAATCAGAACAACTCCTGCCAAAACATACTGATAAATCGGTTGTCTCGATCACTAACTATGGTCTTAGGAAGACCATGCAACCTGAACACCTCCCTGAAAAATAAATCCACAACCTGAGGCGCTAAATAATCTATATAGCAATGGCAAAGAAATGTGAATACTTTGTCAACCTGTCCACAACTACAAAGATACAATCTTTCCCCTAAACTCATGGAAGTCCTGTAATAAAATCCATGGATATTCTTTCCCACTTTTGATCAGGTATGAGCAATGGTTGAAGAAGACCTACAAGATGGGTGTGTTTTGACTTGTTCTACTGACAAGTCAAACACTCCCGGACATGTTGTAACTCATCGTCCTTAAGACCCTTCCAGGAGAATTTCTCCTGCACTTGACGATATTTTTGAAAAACTTGGATGTCCTGCTAGAGGGGTATCATGCAATGCCCTCGTAATCTTGTCCTTCAATTTAGATCCTGGTACAAGATAGATTGTGTTCTTATAATAAATCACATCATCTACTACTAAATAGTTGCCATCCTGCACCCGTCCATCAACCAAATCACAGGCAAGAGTGTTTTTGGAATACTCGACCAGCAAATGAGATTTCTAATCAGCTGAAATCTCAATGAGAGAAGAAGGTGGGTTTCCTGGAAAGAGCACTAGCAATAATATTCTTTCTCCTTTGATAAATTCCACATCAAAATCATACGCCTGAATCTTGCTTACCCATTTTTGTTGCCATTCATTGAGATCTTTCTGTTCCAAGAAATACTTAAGATAGTCGTGATCAGTCCTGACAACAAATTGGTGCCCACTAGATATTTTCTGAACTTAGCTAGCGTGTGCATGATAGCTAGCATTTCCTTATCATAGGTGGAGTACAATGTCTCTGTATCTCTAAGTTTCTTGCTCTCGAATGCAATAGGATGCTTGTTCTGCATCAAAATTGCACCAATTCCCTGACCTGGTGCATCACACTCAACAACAAATGGCTGGGTGAAATCAAGTAGTGCCAACACTGGGCATGTGCTCATGACCTCCTTGAGCTTATCAAATGTCACTTGTGCCTCATCAGACCAATGAAATGCTCCCTTCTTTGTAAGATTTGTCAAGGGTGATGCCAATTATGAAAAACTTCACACAAATCTCCTGTAATAACAACACGAACCCAAGAAGCCTCTCAATTCTGATATCTTTCTGGGAGGTGGCCAATCTAATATTGTTTGTATTTTCTTCTGGTATACCTTGACACCATCAACTCCAATCACATGTCTCAGGTAAAGATCTCAGTCATTCCGAACTCAAATTTGGAAGCCTTTGCAAATAGCAATTGTGCCTCCATGATACTCAAAACAACATCCAAATGCTGCAAATAATCATTCCAAGTCTTGTTGTATATCAATATGTCGCCAAAGAAGACCAAAACATATTCCCGCAACTGTTCACGGAATGTGTGGTTCATGCAAGACTAACACGTTGCTGGTGCATTTGTGAGTCTGAATGGCATGACAAGGAACTCAAAGTGCCCATAATGACAACAGAAATCAGTCTTATGTATATCTTCTTCCTGGACACTAATCTGGTGATAGCCTGAACGAAGATCGATTTTAGAAAAGTACACGGCCCCCATGTAGCTCATCTAGAAGCTCGCCGATCTTGGGAATGGGGTCCATGTTCTTTACGATCTTCTTGTTCAAGGCTTTGTAGTCTATGCACGTGTAGAGCATTCCATCCTTCTTCTTAACCAATACAACTGAGGAAGCGAAAGGGCTGGAACTAGGGACCTATGTGACCCATTTTAAATAGTTCCTTGATTGTTTTTTCAATCTCCTTAAAATAGTCTGGGTGTTTGTATGGTGTGGTGATAACTAGCTTTGTGCCCTCCTCAAGCTCAATGACATGCTCAAACCCATGACCCGGTGGACGACAGGAGGAATATCTCCAAACATTGCACTACGCTTATCCAACACTATCTGGATATCAATACGATAATGTGGCTCATTGCTGGAAGAAGATTTTCTAAATACAAAACACTGAGCTACCCACTCCACATCATCATGCCTCTATAGAGCCTCCATCCTCCTAGTCGAAACTACTCATGGCCCACCATCTGCCATAGCCTTAAGCACAGTTTTCTTACCATTAACCATGAATGAAATTATCAATGAAATTATTAACCCATATCAATGAAATTATGAGTAGCTCCATTGTCAACTAAGCAAACCATCTGTTGTCCCTTAAGGACACCCTTCAGCCGGAAAGGGTGGCTGCGAGGAACTCCAGGTAGAGTAGCAATGCATGGAATCTCTTTGGTTTTAGTATCCTCCAACTCTATCTGTGGCTAGTCCTATGCATCATCCTCATCAACATCGGCTTCTCGCTCATCCTAATCCTCACTATCAGAGGGGACCTCAATCAAATGCACCTTGCCTTTTCCAAGGCAGCGATGACCCGGTTCCTATGGCTCCTTGCAAGCGAAGCATAACATTCTCCTTCTAAGTTCATTCCTTGACTCTTGATCAATCTTAGGAGGAATATTCTTTTGCTGATTAAAATTTTTCTTTTCAGATTTCCAAGGGCTGAAACTTTTCTTCAGTGGCTGATAGGAGGGCGTGACCAAGTCAAGGGCTAAACCAATAGCATCATCTGATGTATTGGGCCTATAAGCCTTAACCAACAGTTTTAGCTTGTCACTTAAGCCTTCTACAAAAATCATCGTGACTCTCTTTTGTGACATATCAGGAACTCACTGATGTAAGTTTCCAAGTGTCCTACTTGCTTCAATTGGGCCAATTCCCTATAGTAGACTTCTATATCTTTTCTGTCAAAACGAGTAATCAGCCTTTTCACAAATTCTTCATAGGAATGTACCCTGGCATGATCCTGGAAAACTGGTCCATGGTGCACGGTACCAATTATATTGTCTTTTTCCTCTTCCATGGGCTTGAGTGCTAAGAATGTGTCTAACTTATGAACACATGACCTTGCTGATATCTCTTTAGTTCCATTAAAGGTTGGTATAGAAATTTTATTCAAGGCATCCTTATAATCCGCAGGCTGAGTGCCCTGCCTAACTTGCCCTCTAGGTCTCCTGTCTTGCTTTTCTAGACAGTTACTAGCCTTGTCCTTACGCTGGTTCATGAACTGATTTAAGTTAATCAGTTGCCTTACATCAACTGGAAGGTGCATGTATTCAGCATGGGCTTCCATAATATCATACGATCCTGAAATTGTTGTAACATTTGTTGTTGTTGTTGGGCAAAGACAGTCAAGAAATTGTTGAGTTGATTGTTCATATCCCTCGGTGGGCTTTTTGGTCTTCTCTCACCCATTTCTTCCACAACAGGCTCACCTTCAGGTCCTTCTGCTTGCTGTCCTGACCTGCTTCTGGTGTTATATCTGTGTGATCCCACCATGCAATGCAATACCACTAACCAGGAGTGCTTGAATATGACATGCAATCGAAACCCTCTCCATAAACTGCTTTAAAACTGTCATGCAATGATAAACCCCGCAGGCTGGCAAGATTTGTGGCTCTGATACCACTGAAATATTCTATCCACAAGTTTCTCAATAGATTTTTGCAATTTGATTTAATTGATTGTAATTATTTGTTTTGTGAACATAATCATGGAAAGCATATGATTCTATGTATTGCATTCTCAATGAAAATACAAGAAAGACGCCTTATTAAACATGCAAGAAGATTTGAATGCAAGTGCTGTGATTTGAAAGTCCGACCTTTGTTGATGTTTGTAATATACAACAATGATTACCAGTTTACGGCTGTAGCAATACAATTCTGTGATAAATCCACTAATAGCTCTTTGGAGTGTCCTGACCCAGTACCAAGTTGATTATTGAATACCTTTGTGGCTCCCTGTGTTGAATGAAGAGCTGTGATTTTTGGATGAAGAAGTGTGTTTGAATTCGCAATTTCAACCCTTCCTATCTCTGGTATATTACTTCAGAATTTGCAGCTTCTGGGACTATTGGAAATGCCTTCTGGGACTATTGGAAACGCCTTTGAATTGTTGAACTGTGACTGGAGATTGCAATGAAATGATCAGATTTTATGCAGGCCGATCAGGAGTACTTGGGATTGCATCCAAGCCTCAAGTTTCTCAGGGTTTCCGTCCTAAAAAGCATGGAATCGAACCCTTCCAAAGAGGAGAATAAAAACTTTGATAGATACATGAATGATTTTCTCTTCCATCGAATTCTCCTGTCCTTTTTCCCTAAAAGTTGCGATCTTTTCTCAAAACCCTCTGTCTTGTGCGAACTAGGCAAATATTAATATTTGCCTCTTATTACATAGACCACCATTGTATAATTGACTAGGAATATTAAGTGGCCCCCCTTTTTAATGATGAAATTGCAATATTAATTTCTTATCATCCCAAGCCATAGCTTTTTGGCTCAAATACTTGATTATTAAATTACACCCTTTATTAATTTCTTATGTAGCCTATGGGGTGAAAACATAACAGGCTAACATTATTAATTATTTATTTATTTATTTGCTAGGTGAGAGGGGACATTACAAGTAGGCACCGGCCTATAGGAGACACCAATCCCCTAATCCAATATCTAAGCACTAATTCAGCATATGAGACACCAATCTCAAATTCTCAATTATATCAAAATATACTAAAGATATGATATGCAGACCTTCACAGTTCAAACCTCAACCTTTGTAAGGTCTAATATATATCAGAATACTCACTCAATGTGTGTATCATGTTCAACAACAACCGCACACAAGACCATGCTTCCTTCTTGAGCATCACCCGCATACTCCCACATCAACACTAACAATCACACTAGGAATGAACATAGATCAACTATATATATGCATTAGATGATTACATTCATATGTCAGCCAATAACATAATTACAATATCCACAAGTCAGCCATAAGAATAAACCTTAAACCAAAAGTGTAATAGGGCAAGTCCGAAAGCCCACACGTTAGTCTAGGAGAAAGTACACGCTATGTGTTACCCAACATAGACTCTACTGGCCCCAATGAACATCACCACACTACCTCCAGCTGGCCCACATTACAATTCTCTGGTGCATCAATCTAGAACATAAACACAATCAGCCAATTGGAACAATGAACAACTCTATCACTCCTAACTTTCTTGCTGTCGAAGCTTAGCCCTTGAAACTCTAGAATATGATAAATCATATGTATCTTTACTCTACTTCCAAACCGCAAGCCATAACTCTCCACTGCGGAAAAATGCAGAACCAAACATCATGATAGTGCAACTAAGTGCACATATTGTTTCTGATCAACAAACATCAAAAACATACTGCAGATGCTTCCATACACCAACATGTGATAGACAAAAGAGGAATTACTAATACCGGAACATGATGATAACATTGAGACAGCTATCAACCATAGCTTGTCACAACCCTTTCGAAACCCAAACGCTCAGACATAGACATGATAGTAATTGCACTCTATCGGATACCTTGACATCAATGACAGAGCTGAGCTACACCTTTGCCCAACAATACCTTCTGCCAACAGAAAATTGAACACTGAAATATTTAAGATTGAAGCCCGACTCACTCTTCCAGATGAACTTAACTTTTGACAAAAAACAATCATTGACAATAATAACCAAATTTACACCAACTTAATCAATGACAACAACACTCAGCAACCTTTGACGTCAATACATTAACAGTCAACAATCTTTGACATCAATGACAACATTTCCAACAGACCTATTAGAGCTGGAACAAAATCATTTTATGAAGATGGACCTATTAGAGCTGGAACAAAATCATTTTATGATTTGGACTGCATTAGACACAATGTGGTAAGTTGTTAGAATAAAATTTACATAGTTTAAAAGATATTAAATTAACATTATCATAGGATTGCTATTGTGACCAATTTTCAAGCAAAAATAACCTACAGAATAAACATTTTTTAGGCACTATTTAAGGTAACTATTTAATTTTTTACAAAGTTAATAGCTTGTAAACTTGAAAAATATTAAATAAAATAAATATTGACACAAATTATACTCATGCCTAAATTTTTTAACTTCCAAACTATATGTGAAACATATACAGAACCTTTGATCAAGCTCTACATGAGGCTATAGCTGTGCCTCTTTTTTGCTGCCCCCATATTTGAACAATGCATTTCAACCAGTCCCGTGCATTTGTTGGCTAAAATTGCCTCCACAGCACTTCAGCTTCCTTGTCTTGCTTTTGGTCTGGCAACCGTATTGCAGTGCCTTGCTATAGAGCCTTGAGACAGATATAATAACAAATAGTATGTTAAAATTTAGAATACAATTGTTACAGCCTGTGCCTAGCCTGCACAAAAGTTACTGCCTCTCTGCAATTCACAGCATTCTCATCCCACCAGTTATTATCGATTCCAAATGAAACCCAGCATCAAAATCACACTTCTGAGCAAGCTTATGGAAGAACCTGTCATACTTCTAAGTGCCAAATTTCCTGACAAATCCACACAATGGTGTGCCGCACTCAATGGCATGCAATGCTTCCTCCTCACGGTGGCATCTGTCTCAAACACCTAAGCAAGTTTTTTCCTCACAGGCCCTGATACTATATTCACACTATATTCTTGAGCCAATGAGTATTATACTGTATTATAATTTATAATATATGCCAACATAAGCTAAGGAATTAAACAAACCAGCCAATGAATAGAGAGCTCGGTGAAATGGACATAATCAGATCATGTAGGCAATCATCAGCCAGCTTGGGCTGTCAGTGGGGATGGAGACACCCAAAGTACAAGAGGTCAAAACCAAAGTCCTTAGCAACCAACAAAAGGAGAAGCCCTCAAGCAATTCTAGCATGCCCCCTACTAAAGTGGAAGCTAAGATGAACAAGGACATCCAGCCTACAAAGGAGAATTTGATTCAGAATAGCTCAACCATTGGCTATCATGATTGGAAATTTGGATGTATACTTCAACTTGAATAATGTAAGTGAAGAACAGATTATTTTCCACATTTAAATCTTTCTAATCATGTCCTTACTTAGTAGAAACGTTATGCGCATTCTTTAGCTTTGAAGAAGTCAAAACCCACAGTTAAGTGGCATGATTTTGAGAAAGAATTCAAGTCTCAAGTTTATTGTATTTACTATAAGGAAGATATTCCACTCAAATGGCAGTTTTATATGCAAGGACAAGAGCAAAGTGTGCAAGAGTATATAAGTGAATTCGGAGGCAAGAAATCAAACAGGACTGTATAACTAAAGAGCATGATGTTGTTGTGAACTGCATTGGACAACTTTTCTACAACGCACTAACACAATTCTTTGTGGGAAGGGAAACACTATTGTAGAAGCATGCACCCTCAAAAGAGGGATCAAAAGAGGGATGAGCAATGGGAAGATTAAAACAATTGTGATAATAAAACTCTTAAGAAAATTGAGGCAACGGGATGCATGCTTTTGGGTCCCCTCCAACAATCCACCATACATCTCCTCTGTTTCACTTGTTTCTTTTCCCAAAATTGAGTGCATTGTTACAGCTAATTCAAAAAAGTTTGTAGCTTTTTTGTTTCAATCCATCTTTTATGTTTTTAGGCTAGGAAAAATAACAAACTTTTACAAAATCAACCAAAAGTTAGTAGTCCAATGTTAATACAAGTCTAAACCATTTGGCTGTGGTCTAGAGGTTGATAAAGGGCATTGACATATAAAAACACAAAGTTCAAATTCTGAATCTTCTTGCCTGGATCTCTTGTATGTGCACTATTGGATCCAAAAATTTGTGCCGAATAGGTTTACGCAAAAAACGAAAAAAATTAAATAAGTTCTTTAACTCTTCCTTGGTGTAACCAGAATAAAAATGGACATGTGTCAACATTACAAAATAAAAAGGATTTTGTATGTAAATGGAATGACTATAAACATCAACAACTATTCAGAAATGGAAAGGACAAACCTCATTGAGTGACCTCATGAAGGCATCCTGGCCTGCTTTCTCCTCCTTGCTAATAACTTTTCCAGATGACAGACTGAAAGCCCTGTGACTCAAATACTGATAACTTATCCCCACCCTCTGCAACACAGACATCAATAGAATAATAATTAGAACACACATTATAAAAACAAGAATTTGTGATTAAATATTACTTAAAGAATACATATCTAAGATATCTATTTATTTATAATAATTTTTAAATTTTAAGATAAAACACTCTAAATTAAAAATTAAAACACTTAATAATAGGTTTACACAATATATGTAATAACTATGATAAATTTTTTCCCCTATGTATTTTGAAGTACAGATGAATTACTTTGAGCTAAGATATTGATCATCTTCATGTTCCTATCTATTTGGAAGACTGGTGATATAGGGGAAGCTTGCCACCTTTAGAATCTGTCAAAGGAGTGTTGATGTCACAAAGGGTAACAAGTCAACCAATTGGCACTTTAGCCTATTGTATAGATCCAATTGAAATCATACCATAATCATAAAAGGGGCTCTTCTAGCCAAAAAATTAGCTTCAGTGCAAGGATAGCTTAACTGCTAGAGAAAACTACGTGAGTGTGTGCATGTGTTTTAGCCTACTGATTCTAGGAAATTCTAGTTCAATTAACATATTTTACAATTTAAACAATGAGAAACGGTTATTGAATCAGCTGCTTCTTTTATTAACTCTCATTGCTATATCACTTGTACATTCTATCTTCCCATATCTTATTTGAAGCTCTATATTTTAGAGTTTCTCAGATCTGTTAGTGACTGAAGCTCTCATCCTTTCCCAGATCCGTTAGTGACTGAAGCTCTCATCCTTTCCCAGATCTGTCAGTGATTCACATTTATATCTTAGGGTCTGATTTGCCATCCTAGTCACCCATGCTGACAGAAAACAAACAACCCAATCTGCAATTGTCTATGATGCTACCAGTAAATTGATTTTCACACCTGCAAGACATTTACAGATATAAAAGCATACCACAATATAAAGCCCAACATGTACTATTCTATTTGAAATGTAACGATTCTCTGTGTCTAGGTGTAATTCTTCCAAGACAGCAGTCTCTATGATTTTTTTTTCAATTCTAGGTCATTTTTCCTTTCACAGTCGCTGTCCTTTGTTCAAACGCAACCCTTTGCATGGCATCATTTTCTGTCATGCAGTGGTCAACTCTTGAAGAGATCTACGTTTGTTTTTCTTTTTTTGGCATTTGGATATGAATTTGAATGATAAGCAAATATAAATACTACAAGTCCTCCTAATATTATATTATTATTTATAAGGTTCACTGTATTGTTAGTGAGTTGCTATCAGCTGTGCACACCAATCAGCACCACACCACACATTCTCGTGTATTCCTCAACAATTTTATTGCCTCTCATGCCCCCTGTGTAACCTCCTTATTGCCAGAGAATACACAATCATTTGAGTTCATTAGTCCTGTTAGTAATTATTTCATTTGGATATCACACCTTTTTATCAAACAAATTCACAGCCATTAGAATAGGTGGAGATAACTTTTTTTATCAACAGCGGGAGTTTTTTGATTCTTGCAGTCTGTATCCCATCCACTTACCACCTTGGCATTTAATTATTCTGAAAATTTAACATATGTTTTTGCTACAGAGATACTACAAATTATATGTAGAACCAAATCTTTCGTACATACTTAAATAAACTACGCTGAGACAGAAAGGAATGGTACATATACAGTGAATAAATATGAATTCTGAACAGAGCTGAATATATTTACATACCAACATAAGCTTAAAGAGATTGCTCTCTTTAATGGGTATACCCGCTCCCATTTTTGCTAATTAGGACAGCAAAACCCTCGTCGTTATGTTTTTTCCCGCAACCAAAAACTGGCTCCAAACCCTATCGCAATGAATTCTATTTTTCTTTTGGGGTCTTCATTATCGCTCAACCTATGAAATAAATTTAGTGTGCTACTGGTACGCTTCCCCTACATGGCTCGTCCAATACCTTCATTTCAAATCTCTTGAGCTTATGAGAATCATTTTTAACATTTCCACGCAAAAAGATGTGAGATTCTCATTTGCATCTTTAAAAAAAATATCTCTTTGTTCAGCGCCCTAGGAGAAATAATGTTACTAGGGGACTTCAATGCTAGGACAGCCAATAAGCAATCATTACAGCTAAGTAGTAGTGTTAAGGGAGAAGATAAACTTTTATGGTTAGAAGAAGGCAGCGGTCAATCTTCGAAAAGAGACTTACAAGATGGTAATGGGGTGTCTTGCATTTTGGAATAGAGTTATCAGGGATGTGTAGTCTGACATGGTTATTTGCAATGACATGAGAGGTTGGCCAATTTCAAGGGGTATCAATTGTAAAATATATAATGGTCAAAGTGTGGTAAACTACGTTATTTGCTCTCAAAATCTTACATTGGAAAATGCCCTATAAAGATGAAATCTGATCACATGCATCTCTTTGTTAAGTTGGACTTTGCTTCAAGTAGTACACATAATAAACAGGATTTGCACATGTGAAAGAAAGTGGCTAACAAAGGCAAAAGTCCTTATAAATCAGGAGAACAGGAACATCTTCAATTAGATGCATGTAATTTTCACAGTCCATCATAATTAGTTTGTGGCTTCTGGATTTTGACTGTGTAGCACTTTTTCCATCAACGTTTCAGATCACACTCCATGATCCATCATCAAGATGAGAGCTAGAAAAGAGAGAAGGAAAAAATGTAGCAGATCACGCAGACTAAAAAGAGAGAGAGAGGGCATGCGGAACAAGGAGAGGAAGGTCAACAAAAAGCTAAAAAATGAGAGAAAAAAGAAAGAAACAAAAAAAATAGAAAAACGGTGGGGGGACAAATGAGAAAGAAAGCACACAAAAGAAAAATTAGAAGGGGAGAAAAAGATCAGAGAGAGAGAGAGAGAGAGAAATATAGAAATAAATAATAGATTAAAATTAGAATAATCAATAAAAGAGATAAACAAAAGAAAAATTAAAAAAGAATAATAATAAACTATTAACAAAAGGAGTAAATAAGAAAATAAAAAAGAAACCAAAAAATAAAGAGACTTTTATTATGTGTGTGTGTGCGCATGCGTGTGTGCGTGCATACGTACATACATACATACATATTTATATATGCATATAAGAAGAAAGAAAAATAAACAAACAAAAGCAAACACTAAGAAAAAGAAGAACGAACAAAAGCAAACGGAAAAGGCACCTACAAGAAGACCAGGGACAAAAAAACAAAGAACGTAAAGAACCAAAGGACTAAGGGAGAAGACAAAAAACCAAAAACAACAAAGTAACGAAGGACTACGAAACAACCAAGACCAAAAAGAAGACCAAGAGAACAAGAGCAGAAAAAACGAAAGAAGAAAGGGGGGAGGGGGGAGGAGCAAGGAAGAGGAGGAAAGGAGGAAATCAAGGGGGAGGGAGGGAAAGGGGGGAGGAGGGGTGGAGGGATAAAAGTCGGGTTGAACAAGAGAAGGGGAGGGAGAGTTGGAGTTGGAGGGGAGATGGGGTTGGTTGCGAAGGTGGGCTAACATCAGGTGCCAGGAGAAGCTAAAATTCCAACCACCATCACGGTTAAGTTTGGATGAATGATTGGAGATTTGGATGGCTTCAAGAAGTTTCCTTTTGAAGAAATTGTCTTCAGTGGCCAAAACTTGGGTGTCTTCAAGGGGAATGTGACGCTTGGTTTTGGCAGAGTGTTCAGCAAGAGCTGACTTTATAACTCGCCCATGCATTATGTCTGCATGATGCTCTTTGATTCTAGTGCCAATCGAGCGAACCATCTCACCGATGTAGGGAGTACCATAAGAGCAAGTCACTTTGTAAACACCTGCATTGAGAAGGAGGTCTTTAGGATCTTTGGGAGAGGGGAGGTGCTTTCTCAAGGTATGGATAGGTTTAAAGGTACAATGAAGGCCCTTTTTAGGAGAATCTTGGCAATTTTGTTTGAGAGGCCTTCAATGTAGGGGAGAGAGGCAACGGGGTGGAAGGAGGTGGTGGTAGCAATAGGTTTAGGAACACAACAAGATTTGGCTTGTTTGAAATCTCTAGAGATGTGTTTCCTTTTGTACCCATTTAATTGGAAGACTTGGGTAAGGTGGGCTAACTCGAGGTCAACATAGTCTTGGTCGCAAATCCTGAAAGCTCTAGTAGCTAGAGTTTTAAGGATTCCAGACTTTTGGGCTAGGTGGTGATAAGATGAGGCATGGAGGTAAAGATCAGTGTGAGTAGATTTGCGGAAGACACCTCTGGCTAGGGAGTCATCAAGCTTCTTGATGAGGAGAATGTCTAAGAATGGGAGTTGGTTATCAACTTTGATTTCTTTGGTGAAGGAGATGTGGGCAGATAAGTTGTTTAAGTGGGAGTGGAAATTCTTCAAGTTTTTTCACGACCATGAGGCCAAAAATGTTGGTGTCATCGACGAAGTGCTTCCAGCACTTAGGCACATCTTCAATTATGTGCTTAAGCAATAATTTCATGAAATAAATAACTTCTTGGCAGATGAAAAGGTTAATGAGGAGTGTGGTCATGTCCATAGTAGTTTGGTGATTCTTACAATCCACAAGGCTTTAAGTGCATGTAAAAGATCGAGCAATAGGAAGAAAGCTACAAATACTTTTTCGAAAAATGTGTAATATGATGAGGAATGTAAGACATCCAAGAGATCGATAAAGGGGAAAGATTTAAGCAAAGAAATCAAGAAGAATTATGCAAAATCGATTCAAGCAAAAAAAAGAAGAGTATGTCAATGATGCAGAGCTGCATAGCCGAAGCTTGACCTAGGGCCTTTCTCTCTCTTTTAGGACTTACACCAATCCCACCTTATCCAACTACTTCCCAAAGAAGTGTTCTTCCCTTCCAAGAGTTACCTTTGAACCTGGTAACCTACTAAAGACTCTTGTTACACTGCTTGGTAACCTCTTTAGAGTTTTTGGTTGAGTACTCAGTTCACCCTCGAACACAGTTACTGTTCTTGTTTGTCTTCACCGAATGGTCTCGGTGGTTGTTTCTAGTTGCTCGGTAGTTTTCCTAACGCCAGTCTCACCGAGTGAATTTCTCTGGTTAGATGTCTAACCGAGTGAGTTTTCCTTTCGTTCTGTCTTCAACCTCTTTTAGGGACTTATGTTTGACTCCAAGTTGTAGGATCCAACTCCACTCCAGCACCCCTTAACCCTTACTATGTTCACAGACCTAATAGGCCTACTTAGGCTTGGTTAACAAAGCAATTGTTTAGGGAATGGGTACACCGAGTTGATCCACCACCTCTGAATTGTTCTTCTACCCTAACTTGTTCCAAATCCACCTTGTATCGAGTCATGCTACTCCTTTTGGCTAACTACCTACACATGCTCACCAATCTTAGGCTAAATACATGAGCTTATTTAGCCTAGGGCTTGATGGATACAACAGCTGACCAGCACTTCCTATCCTGAGCCTTGGGAACCATTAAAAGTAAATCCCTAACTTGCATTTTCCAAGTGGTCAAGGAATTCCACAAATAAAATGACAAGTTAGGGTTCCATCTTCGAAGCGCACTGAAAGATGGAGGTTTTCCTGCACAGTCCGGACAAATCGAACAGAACTCTTTCCTATGATCACCAAATGTACTCAATTCCAATGCATATGAAAGTTAACTCACGCCATTACATTTCCATGGTGATCGTTCAATCGCGTCAATTCGTATAGGGTCGTGCAATGCAGAATTGTACAATGTTTATCACTCTCTTCAACTTCGTCCAATCTCATCCAAGACTATCAAATCTCTTCTTGGACGTTCTATCCTATCTTAAATAGACTTTTCCAACAACCATAACCAACTTTCGAACAGGTATGACCGTTGGAATGACCATTGGGACGGAAATCTCAACTTCTTGGTAACTAGTTAAACAAAACAACATTACAACTTAACCCTTTTAGACTTAACACAAGGTCTGTCAGTCTAAGGAGACCCAAGGTTTATAAAACACCTTTAGGACCCTTAGCATTACAACATGGACCAAAAACAACACTAGGTTGATCCTATCGATCCAACCTTATTACATCAAATAAAACATCAATTGAACCCTTGGAAGGCATGATTTGGTGCTCTGCACCATACTCCTCGGGTTAAAAGGAACTCAAGTCTCTTGAGCTGGAATCTTTGCAAGGGTTGCTCCAGCTTTAGTAATAGCCTCCTCAATCATCCATGTGGCATCTTCCGAAGGTGTGTTTTTCCACTTGACTAAGAACTCGAAGTAGGTTCTCCTCCTTGTCTTCTGACTAACCCATTTGTCCAAAATGCATTCTATCTCAGGCTTTGACAGCTTGGGAAAGTTGGCTTGCAAATCTTTTGGATCTGTACCTCTGTCACCTGCATCACAAACATCACTAATAGAACCCTTATATGCAAAAATATCAGATACATTAAATATTGGTGACAAACCAATATCACAGACTGGCAGGATTCCAGCTCTGATACCACTGAAATATGCCAGCTAATGAAACCTAACAATAACTGACTTCCACAATACTCTCAGATATAAGGGAACAGATTTGTACTTTTCAAACTCAGTCCTTTCTTCAGATTAATATAAAGACTCAATTTTTTTATGCTTGGAATATAAAAATCAATTACTTGATTCATGTCATTAGTTCAGCATACATCCACAATTTGGGTGAGTCTTATTGTTCCCAAATAATAGAGCATACAAAACCAGACTTCATAGATACATATGGTAAATGTAAAACCGATTCATACTGGCTTTCTTTAACTCCAGGAGCTGGGTCCATGTCCACCAATGATAGTAGATAGGGACATTGTGTTTAGAGGTGCAAGCTCACTAAGTCAATAACAGAGATCTGCTGCAAACTTAGAAGTGATAATCTTCAGTGAAACCATCTGATCTCATCCCTATGCTCAGAAAGACTCTGAGTGTGCAATATGCGTGTTTGCTTTAATCTCCACTATCTTCTCCTCACGCTAATTTCCAAATAGAAATGCACTTGTGTGAGCATTGCAGTCCGAATTCCTCTGATGTGCACCCTAAACTGCTTCAGATCTCGATTACGAACTGCTATCACCTGAAACCCTTAAGACTCCCTTGGTCTGCCCTAGTTTTAATAGTCAGATGGATGTCCGAATATTAGTTGCATAAATTTTATGCAAAGTCAATGTAAATCTGAATAAAGAAGACTGGTTAGGGGCTGCATCCTACCAGTTTTGGGGACTTAGGTTAAAATCTGAGTTCCTGAGTTGCATTCATTTAATGCCAAACAAATTCCAAATATTTTGATGCCTCCTCCACCTAAACAACCCCTATAAATACACCAACACACTTGTTCAGTTAATAATTAACTGACACGATAATCAGGTCGGCCTTAAAGCCAACTTGGAAAAAGAAAATATAAATTATTATTTATTTAAATATTCATAGAAGTCAGCCCCACAAGTTTTAGATTAAAATTTAATAATTTTTTATTTATTAAAATCTAACTTTTATTTTTGGGCAGACTGCTGGAAATTGCAGACATTACATTGGCTCGGTTTACTCTTTCTTAGGCACATCATATTGCTGATGAAGAATAGCATCAAAGCTGGAGCAAATTTGAGTGAGTTGGTGACTTGAAGACTCTTCATACTAGACATTTTTGCTAATGTGCTTGTGAGTTGAACTTGGGCAACTTCCCTGAGCATTTCATTTACATTTTGAAGACATCTGATTTTATATCGGAAGTTTGATTTTCAATTGTTTATCAGAATCTTGGCATTGTTATTGAGCTAACATGTGATTGATTTTCCTCTGTTAATTTAGAGGCGATGGTGCAGCCCCCTCTTCATCTAGTTGTTTGAAATCAGTCCTCCTTATTTCTATGCAATGTACTAAGTGGTGAAGGTGTCGACTCCCACTTGCTCTTCTTATTTCTGTGATAATGTACTGACAGAGTGGCGATGGTTTAAACCACCCACTACATCTAGTTGATGTTGAGAGCGTTTTGCATATGTTGGTTTTTATCATGCATGTAATCTGAAGCTAACAAACAGCAAGTTACTCTTCATTAGTTTAAATACTGCATCACATATTTCAAAAAAATCAGGGGTGGTTATCGCACAATGTGGACTATGATTATGGATTGAAACTGTCTATGGAATTCTATAATGGATTCCCCAAATTGAACACCAAAGTGACCAAACAATAACTCGAGGTTGTTTCTGCTTGGTTGAAAACCTTAAACAGTGGGCTTGCTATGTGCCACAGTGGAAACCCCTCAAGGTGATATGACAAAACATCATAACACTATAAACTAATATTCATAAACAATATAATAATATTCTAATACACAATTTATGGAGAAAAGCAGAGTATGATTTCTATCAACAATTCAAGGATGTTTCTGCTTGGTTGAAAACTATAACCAGAAACCTTGCATGCAAGACTGAAAACCAGTCAAAGCAATACAACAGAAGCATAATAGCAATTTCCAGAAATAGGTGCACTGTTGCTGAGTTTACGGAGAAGTGTGTAGGGTATGATTCATATACATAACACACACCAGTGAAGACAAAACTCTAGGGGCTTTGGGAGGGACACAAGGATGAGTTTCTATGTTGCCACAGCTAACAAATGCAAAGAATTCAATGTCTTGCTACTTGTTGAGCTCATTTCAATTGTCTTCCATGGATACGACTAGTGTTTTGAGTTCGAAGAAGATACATTCTAGTGCGTGGCTCATTAACATGCATAAAATTGCAAACATTAAGCACAGGCATCAGTGTCAATCAAATAATACTCTTCAAGGACTTGTGGATAGTGTGTTCAACCACCCCAGATTATGGCCAAATGAGGAGATTAGTGACTGTTGACATATAATCAGGTTGTGGAACTGATGAATGTTAAAAACTTTTGTATGATTAACGCAGCACAAAAGAGAGTGACACAGATATAGATTTTTTTCTGTTCCGTATAGTGAATACTCCGGTTCAAAACTCATGCCTGTCTATTGCTCATGGCTGGCTGCGGACCTTTACTGGCAGCTCCCCAAGGCACAACCCTGTGACTGGCCTTCTCTTTGTCACACTCTCCACTTTATATCAGTTGTTAGCAGCAGCTTCCTGTCATCAGTTCTCTTCCATCAGTTCTCTTCCTTGTAGTGGCTGCCCATTGAATGAAATTTTTTCTACCATCACCAATCACCTAAGTTCAAATTTATTGCATGGGCTTGCCCTACGACAGTCATATTGCCAAGGGAGATAAGCTTCTTTGATAAATTGTTGGACACTTCTCACACAAACGCAACATGGAGGCTTCTATGTAAATGACTTACCCCTGAAGTAAGGCAAATAAATGAAGATAATGACTTTATGAACGTCCACAAATAACATACAGTACCTTCAATGATTTTTGCTTCAGACACATCAGAAGGCTTTGGCTATTTGTGGGCAGACTAATCTTTGTTGGATCAATCCTTGGCTCTCCTCCTCCGTGACAAGTCCCAAGTACTCCAAGGGCTCTTTTGCATATATAACACGACTCTGACTAATTTACTTAGCACATTACAGGTTATAATTTTTATGTTTCCACATTTTTTTGGTTCTTCTGGGCTACAGTGTCATCATGTCATGTCATTGCATCACAGCATTTTGGGGCTATCGTCTGGACCCTCATCAGAAAATAGGATGAGGGGCTCTCGCCTAAGTCTGCGAACTCCCACCAACTGTTTGTAAAAGGGTGAAAAATAAAGGTAATTTTTAAGTGATTGCTAGTAACCACCAAACCAGCGAAGCCCACTTATGCAAGCATTCCACGGCGATTGTTTTGTTCTGCTTGGCTTAAACTGTGTTGACCTATATAAAGACCCTCTCACGGATTCGAATATATGATCTCTGATATGGAATACAAATGTCTTCCCCAGCAGGCCAAGTTAAAACGGATAAAGAGATATAAAATTGAAATGCCAAAGAATTAAGATCTTCATTAAATATACATCCATATAAAAATGCTGCTGATATAACGCATTAGGGCATCAAATAAAACGTTACCTGCTGCTTGTTAAGCTCAGTAAAATCCCATGGCACATAGGGGTTTTTATGCTGAGAATCCAGATGCTGTAATGGCGGTCGCATCATCCAAACGATTATAATCATTCCAAACAATGAATTGAAACCACTCAAAAATTTAATTTATAATTAAAGAACTGAAAAGAATGGTTTGGGCGTTCGGTTACATAATTCAAGGCCACTGAAAAATGGGGCAGCGCCGGACTGACCCTCCAGACGCCCAGTGCCACCTGCAAATCCAGTGTAAATTGTCTACAGAACTACAAAAAACTATTGAACATTTTCTAATGAAATATATATTCATGGGCTATATGTTAGTTTACTGCTGCCATGCGCGCAGCCTGTCCAATCCTAAACATCTTCGCCTTTGATGTTCAGGTGCTCGTTAACTGAGCTCGCTTAACTCGCGGCACGAGCGAGTTAACGCGAGTAAAGTGTCCACCTTCGCGTTGTCGCTTCGACTAATCAGTTGTCTGGTAAATGATAGTTGCCGCCCCTATTGGAAGCACGCCCAGAGAGCGCGTACTGTTAACCAGCAAAATAGTTCGCATGCATCATGCTCTTGACAATAGGAAGAAGAGCAGCAAATTTTCTTTAAGCTCCAGTTAACGCATTGTAAAAAATATTTTTAAAAAAATCTACAAGTCTCAGACGTTTCCATATTTCCTTTGCCGAATTTTTTATAAACCAACTTTAGACAAATTTTTGAATAGAAAAAAAAATGATTTATAATTCAATATAGCATGAGCTTGAATCTCAAAGCTCATGTTGCGAGTTGGGTGGAAAAATTAATTCTTTCTACTCTTGATTTTTTTCATTAGTTTTTTTCATTTATTTGCTTGGTTGGTAATAAATTTGTCTTTTTAAAAAAATTAATAAATTTTAAAAAATTAGGAATGAGAATAACAAAAACAAATTTGGAAAATATATAGTATTTAAGATGAAAATTATTTTAATATTAATTTTTTTATAAAGTTAAATTTTTTGAAAAGTTCAACAATAAAAAAGTCATTCAATTTCCTAAAAAAATATTGGGATAATTTGTATTGATATTTAATCATATAAAATTAAAAAATGTAAGAGTTGTTAGCAAAAAAAAAAAATTATAAAATTACACAATTTAGAGAATTTTAAAATGTATTTTATAGCTTATCATTCAATTGATAACTTTTCCTTAAAACTTATTTTATAGCTTTTCCTTAAAACGTACAAAAAAAATAGAAAAGTTAACTTATCTTGCCAAAAACTCAAGACACTACCAATTTCTCCTCCCTTATAATTATATAGAATTAAAAATGAAGTCAGTTCTATTAATGAACTTATCTCAATAATAAATAAAATAGTGTAAACTTTGAATTAATAAATAGTTAATAATACCATAGGTCAATAACTATGAACATAAATTATAACAAGTGTCACGTAGTAGCCTCACTTGCCGTAATTAATTATAATTATAAATTTAATTCTAATTTTATTATAAATATTAATAAAAATAAATATATGTAATGAGTAACACTTATTATATAATTATAGTTATATATCTATTGAAAATAAAAATAAATTGCAATAATAATATTAATAGTCTTTTCAATTAATTTTTTCATATATTTGTTATTATTATAGATTAAAAATCAAATGATATAGTACTTTTATATTATATAATAGAAATATATAT
>MU224925.1:663984-687590 GCA_018584345.1 Thuja plicata
TAAACAATAAAATATAATAATAAAATATTAAATAGAGTATCTCATAAAAATATACTATATTGTAAATTAAAAAACTAATTTCAAAATAAATTAAATGATAGATGAATTATATATTACAAACTATGTTGAAAACTTTCTGAATAACAAATTTGGTGAAGCTCATTAATTGAACTATGTTAAAAACTTTCCGAATAACAAATTTGTTGAAGCTCCGAAAAAAGGGATCCTATAAACCAGGCAAAATTAATTCACCGAATCGTGCACAACCGAATGACAATAACATTAACTATAACATGGCCACTAGCCAATTTTGTACATAGATATTATGTAAGTCAAATGTACAATATAGAATTGATGCCTCTATATGGAATCTTCAAGTTACTCCCTCCAAGATCTTATTCAAAATGGAAGCTAATTAAAATTACACATTGAAAGAATTGAGTCTTCCTCCCCAACCATCAACATTAGGTATTTAATAGATTATCAAACAATTGAAAGTATACTAAACTATATTGATTGTTTATAATAGTGTTCATCATGATTGTCTACTCTAATGTCGTCAAAACCTGTACATTATATACTTAGTTATAAAATATATATATGTAAATTTAAATTTCAAAATTGTTAGAAAATTATTTTAAAACTTTTACCATCTCCAATTTGCATTGTGTTCCTTGTTCTTGGTGTCTGGTTAAGATCAATACGAAATGGTAACTTGTGTTGTCCACATTTTTTCTTACCACCTAAAGCTACAATGAGATCTGCATTTAATAGATTAAGATAGATAAGTCGTTAATTACATAAGCCTACAATATGCAGTTAATGTAAATAATATTGACATTCTTAAGTACCTGGAATGATTTGTTGAAATGCATGACTAGGGATAACACTAAGCCCCATTTGGTTGCAGGAATTAGAAAATGTTGAATTTGATCAAATGCTGGAAATGGTTAAATCATGGATTTGATATTCTGATTTTTCATTTCTAGAATATAGTTTCGATGTTTGGTTGACCCAGAATATGAGCGAGAAGATGCATTTCCTCTGTTTGGTTTCACATTTTGAAACTGGAATTAGAATTTGAGTATGATTTTTTTTTTTAATTGTTTTAATATTTTTGAAATTGTGACTTGTGAGGGCATGTTCTGGTCACAGTATGTCATGCCCAAAAGTTGGGCAAAAACACACAATCAAAAATTTTTTAAAAACACACTAAAGGGAAAGGTTAGACTACCTCAAAGGTAAAGCAAGTGCACGCAAAATGGTACAGAGGTGAAACACATCTTCAACTGATCAAACAAGTCATACTGGGCTACTGTGAGTCCCCATTGCCAGAGATCATGGAACTCGTCGATGCAATGTTGTCTAAACTACTCTGAGACATAATGTCCTTTGAAGAGCTCAAGGAAAAATCCCCATGTAAGGGTATTAATGTCTATGAGTCCTTTGGACTCCTCATGCCTCCACCAAGTGGATGTCTGGTCTAGAAAAAGAAGAATCACAAACTGTGCCCTAAGGTTGTTGTCATAATTTCGCAACCCAAAATACCTCTCTAGGCTTAAAAGCCAAGCCTTTGCTCTTGTCCCATCTGCTTCTCCTGAGAAGGGAGGCAGTCTGAGCCTCATCAGCTATGTGATCTAGTTCCCAATGTCAGGGGGTGCTCTATCGAGCCTCTGGGCACCTCCCCTGGGAATACCCCCTAGTACTACAATGGACCCTTCCTCCTGATCAGCCTGATTCTCTCCCATTCTAGGAGGTGGGGTCCTACTTCTCTCTCTTTCTTGATTAACAGGTGGCATGCAATCTAGTATAAGCCCGGCTAGGTTCTGAAAGGCCAACAGTAGCGTTGCATTAGGATCAGGAGGTGGTTCAGGAGGTGGACTCTGATCCCTCCTGCGATTCTCCACCTCGGGTCATACCTCCATGCGAGCTGCGGGGGCACGCTTCTGACCACGTCCTTGCTGACGGGCCTGACGAGTGACAGGTGGCATTTTACACATGTAAGACAAAGTTTAGTGACAACATAGCAGGTTAGGTTCCCTATGTTGCTAAACATGGCTCTGATACCAAAATGTCATGCCCAAAAGTTGGGCAAAAACACACAATCAAAAATTTAAAAAAAACACACTAAAGGGAAAGGTTAAACTACCTCAGAGGTAAAGAAAGTGTACGCAAAATGGTGCAGAGGTGAAACAGTAACCAGGAGAGTCGTACAAGGTGGGATACCTAATAGCACTATCCTACAAGGGTCTCTAAACTGGTTACTTTGATTAGCATGCAAATCAAGATAGTTTGACCAAAAGTCAACTAGAGTTTACCAAAAAGTGAACTATCTCTAAGAGACGTGAAACTGAAACCCTAGGGTCTAGAGACTACAGGGAACACCTGGTTTGATTATCGAGATGAATGGTCAAGGTTTGACCATAGTTGATCAAAAGTCAACCGTTCTTGATATAGGTCAACGACGCTGAAAATACCCTAAGAACGGGTCGACGAGACGATGAGGGTAGTCTATACACGCCGATCGATAAAAATGTCAAACAATGCCATTAATTAATTTAATAAGATAAATTACGTCTCTAACGTTGCATTAATGTTCATAATAATTAATAGCTCCATATCTCAAGTTAATGGCCAACATAAAAAGAGGTTGACTAACATACCTAAAACAATTTAAAAATGCCTAACATAATTAACATCATCTAATTTTAATAGCTAGACAAAATATATAAATCATTATTTAATTCACAAGAGAAACTATATAAAATCTAAGATTAAATAATCTCTAGTGTAAGTTTTAAATAAAATCGAAATGAAATATAATCTATATTAAATAAAATTGATTATTAATTTGAATCTAATCCATAACCATTTCTTAATAAATCTTTTTAATGTAATTCAACCCTATAACATATCAAATCTAATAAAAAAATTAACTTTATAATAAATCATTTTAAAAACCTATCCTTAGTCTAATAAATCACCTTTATAAATACAATCAAATCAAATCTATTTAAAAATAGATTACATTTCCAAAAATCAACTATCCTAAATCTAATTAGAAAGAAAACGAAACATTCATAATAAATTGCAACTTAAACTATTATATTTGTATTACTAAATTAACTCCTTTAATGAAGCCTTTGACCAAAAATCATATCTTTCATTTCATGTTAACAATGAAGAAAGTTAGGAATAATATTATTTTATCCTGTCAAAACCCTAACCCCTATGTTTTCTTCCAACCAAAGAAAGGCAGGAGGCTGCACTATCCATGGAGGCAGCGGCGAACAGGAGAAAAACTCACGCGAAGGGGAGGATGAAAGGCGGCGTGAAGGGGAAAGGCGGGGGACAAGAGGCAGCAAAAGTTTGTTTGGGCCGCATGGCGGTGGATCATACAAAGGAGGAGAGGTGGGGGACCTGCGGAGCGACGCCCTCCACCCCCCACTGTGCAAGCACAGCGGGTGGGCGGCTGACCACGGCCAGCACCGCACCCCCCCACTGTCTTCCACAGAGGGGTGGGGGCAGCGGCCCGCGCGGCCCCTGCTAATTTGCGGGTCAGGGTAGGGCTTAACCCAAAGGTGAGGTGACCCTAACCATCCCTAACTACCCACTTGCCTTAACTCTCCATGGGTGGAATCAAACGAAACTTGGGAAGAAGAGAGAGGTTAACCAAGGTTACACTCCTCTTCAAAATTCGCTCAAGTCTGAAAATGACACTTTAGAGGAGCGATAAATGGGTTTAGAGGCTCGTTAATGACTGAAAATGACCCCTAACCCCTAGGATACCAAGTTGGGTAGCTAAAACTGACCTCGGTTACCCTCTGGAAGCCCAAAAGACCCTCCTAAACTACCCCTGAAGTTAACCCACGGATTTCTAAGTCAAGTTGACTATCTAGAAACTTCTAACCTTTGGGATAAGCTTGGGTACTACACATAGGTAACCTTAGTTAACCCTATACTTTACCATGGTTCCCTTTACTAGCCATGTCAACATAAAATTGCAACAATTGCCAAATTTGGCACATTAAATTAAAACAAATGACATGACTCATTCACAATAACATTTACTAATCTAATTACACACATGCAAACCACATTTATGAATAAACCACATAAACAATGAGGTCCATGTTTCTTTATATAAACAGGACCTTGGAATGTACAGAAATTTACATAGGTTCTAATACTGGGTCCCCGATTTAGATCCATGGTCAACTTTTCCTACACACTCATTGCACACATTAGTAGGTCCAAAACAACATGATATGAAAGCATAACACAACATCAATAATATACATGCATATAAACCACATCTGCATTTGAACTTGAAATAACATAGCATCAATTTCCTAAACCAAATTCATCATCTTACATTCATACATTTAAACCCATATAAGACATCATCATAAACTGAAACTGAATCAAAACATGTGGTATCTCAAGTGGACCCTAATTACATAATTAGGTACTGAATACATAACATATGATTCAACAAATCCTTAAATACATAAAAGTCTCCAATAGTCAAAGTATGTCAAAGCATAAACTACTGAAAGCATGAGTATCAAAACAGTAAAACTATGATAGTCTAATGTAGGTCTCACACAGTAGGGCACCAACTGGAGCAATCACCTCACCTCTGAGCCAGGTGTCGGGCAGCTAAACCATCTAGAACCCAAAACCTACCTAGTTGTAAAGAATGTTGTGGACGAAGTGGAGACCCTCTTCCTTGAAAAATTGAACCATGGGGGCAAAGACGAGGTAGTCCTAGGGTGCTGGAAAACCAACCCACAGATCCAAAAAAATTATATAAGCCAATGGATTTATGACTATGATATTCGTTCAAGCTTCAAGCACTCTGGTGTCTTAGAAATCTAGGAATGTGTAATTTGAACCAATAAGAAAGGGTTTGGCGTTTGCACGGGTACCTCAAATGTGAAATTTGTTTGCACGCGGATTTGAATTGGTTTCAAAATGGGGATTGAAAAAAATCTCCCCTTTCATTTTCATTTTGCACTCCCAAACAAAGGATTGCACAAAATCAGAATTAAGAAATGCCAATTCCAGCCTAATTTCCGCAACCAAATGGTGCCTAAAATTGAAGATGGTTGAGTTCCACCAATTATACCTGCTAGTTTTTGGAAAAAGTATAGAAAAGAGGATAGAAATAAAAAAAATAGAAATATTACTATTAATGAATGAATACATTTAAAGATAGAAAGGAAATGGTAACTTATGTTATCCGTTATTTTTTTATCACCTAAAGCTACAATGACATGTGCATTTAACAAATTAACATAGATAAGTCGTTAATTACATTAGAGTACAATATGTAGTTTATGTAAATAATATTACTTTCTTAAGTACCTGGAATGGTTTGTTGAAATGCGTGACTGGGGATAATACTAATAGACGATGATGGTTGAGTTCTACCAATTGTACCTACTAAATATTTGAAAAAGTATTCAAAATAGGTTAGATATAAAAAACTTTGCAATATTACAATTAACGAACAAATACATTTAAAAGTTAGAAAAGAAATGGTAACTTATGTTGTCCAAGTAGGTTTTTTTTATCACCTAGAGCTACAATGACATGTTTATTTAACAAATTAACATAGATAAATCGTTAGTTACATAAGAGTACAATATGTAGTTAATATAAATAATGTTGACATTCTAAAGTACCTGGAATGGTTTGTTGAAATGCATGACTAGGGATAACACTAATAGATGATGATGGTTGAGTTCCACCAATTATACGACTAAATATTTCAAAAAGTATTGAAAAGAGGTTAGAAATACAAAAAAAATTACCAATATTACAATTAACAAATGAGTACATTTAAAAGTTAGAAAAGAAATGGTAATTTATGTTGTCCAAGTATTTGTTTTTATCACCTAAAGCTACAATGACATATTTATTTAACAAATTAACATAGATAAATCATTAGTTACATAAGAGTACAATATGTAGTTAATGGAAATAATATTGACATTCTAAAGCACCTCGAATGGTTTGTTGAAATGCATGACTGGGGATAACATTGATAGAAGATGATGGTTGAGTTCTACCGATTGTACCTAATAATTGTTTGAAAAGTATAGAAAAGAGGTTAGAAATTAAAAAACTAATCAATATTACAAATAACTAATGAATACATTTAAAAGTTAAAAAATTACCATCTACAATTTGTATTTCATCTATTGTTGATTGGTTTAGATCAGTATAGAAGGGAAATCGATGTCGTCTAGTATTCTCCTGATCATCCAATGCTACAATGAGATAATTTTTACATATAATATATAAGTGGAAGAATTGTTACTATGTAATACACTAAAATGGTAACATATATTATTCATGATTTTGTTGATCATCTAATGTTGCAATGAGATTTGTAATTAATAAATCAACATGGATAAAGTATTCAGTGTAAGGTTAAAATTAGTAGATAATATATATAATATTTACATTCTTAATTACCTAGAATGGTTTCTTGAAATGTATGATTGGGGATAACATCAATAGCTAATGATGCTTGACTTCCACAAATTGTACCTATAAATTGTTTGATTAACTATAGAAAAGTGGTTACAAATAAAAAGTTGACAATGTTACAATCAATGAACACATTTAATAGTTGGAAAAGTACCTTGTATAATTTGCATTTCATTTTTGGTTGAGTGGTTTAGGTCAATAGTGAAGGGAAATCAACGTCAATGAGTATTCTCCTGATCGCCCAAAGCTGCAATGACATTTTTAACATATGAAATAAGAGGAAGAATTATTACTATGAAAATTACTGTGAACAAATTTCCTTAAAATGTACTCACTATATTGTTCCCTAATATTAGCCATTTCTTCCTGTATGGCTATGACTGAATGATTTAAGACTCTTTTCTTCTTTTTCTTTCTACCACCTGTAGAAGGGAATTGGAATTGTTCATGCTCAACAACTCTCTCATTCATTTCTTGTTGAATGTTATTCCTCTTTGATGAAGAGAATGATGTTTGCATATTTTACTTGGACTAAACCATGGTGACATTCGTCTCATGGGCATGCCCTCTGAGCCAGGAATCACTACAAACTTTGAAGAGGAAGCGAGATATGCACAAAAATCTTTTTTAAATCTCTCAACACATTTAGTAAAAATGAGTTTTTCATCTTCTCTGGTTGGTCGATTTTGGAGTGGTGAGTTCAAATAGTCAACATATATTTGAAAATGATCATCGGAAGCATCTTTTGAATTCCATCCATCTATAATAAAAATAACAATTATTAAAGAAAAAAATATTGAAAAAAATGAAGATTTGATTAAAGAATTAATGATACTAAAATTTACTAGTTCTTTGATCTTCACCAGTTTCAACCCCAATCGCATCTCGATCCTCTAATGGATTAACAACATCTACAATTAGAATAATAATTTGAGTTAAAGAAATGTTAAAAAAGTATTAAAATAGTACTATAAAGAGCATATAAACATTACTAGTGGTGTTATTCTCACGAATAGAACTCCCTCTAACATCATTATCATAATCAACCAATAGAGTAATACCATCTGCAATTCAATAGAATCATTCCAGCTTGTTGAATGATAAAATAATAATTATTAAAAATATAAACATTACCAGTGATGTTATTCTCATGACTAGAACTCCCTCTAACATCATTACCATCGTCAACCAATTGAGTAATATCATCTATAATTCAATAAAATAACTCTAGTTAGTATAGAGGAAAATTATAACCATTAAAAAATATAAATATAATACTTATTTAAATATCAAAAGACACTTACCAACAACTTGATCTTGCTCATTTGTTTGATTTCTCTTTCTGAGATCTAAAATCTTCAACACATGTTTCCCCTTTTTGCCCATTGACAATCACACACGTGCAATTTGGGGCCATTTTTTCTTACAAGATACCATTTCATTGGATTGGATTGACTTCTTAATTTGTAGGTGTTAGGGAGGAGAACACAACAATAACAATTTGTATTGGGGATTGTTTTTTACCTCTCTAATGCATATATGTAATATCTTTCTTTTTTGAAGTTAGTAAGAAAATCATATAATTGCAAATATATTTTGTTTTTATAGAATTGGCTCCACCCTATGGAGAAGTGTATGGATGAGCCAATCTATTCTCCTTGTACATTTCTTGGCACGATCATTTAGATATTGACTCTTGATATAAAAGTGGTATTGATTCAAGAGAGGCATTAGTTTCTTGATTTGCATGAGAAAAATTCCAAAAATTTCTTGCCCACATTGCTACAAAAGCAAAGATAGAATTATCTTATTAAACACACGTAATGAGATACATGGTGTAAATATATATTTAAAAAATAAAAGGCTTACCAAAATTACCAATTTGAGTCCCATCATGGCACCAAGTTTTCTGAAAGTACTTAATGAATTTATTTTCTTACTCTAATTCCTCCATAAATTTTTTAATCAAGTGAGTGGTGATGTCTTCATTATCACCCATGGCATGTAATATCTCACCCAATCTATTGAACATGTTTGTTCCAACATCTTTTTTGCTTGCATACCTAAGTTATAAAATGATAATATCAAGCTACGAGTTCAAATAAGTAATGTTTGACATATTTTAATTAATTTTTGACTTACCTATACACATTTTTTAGCCATTTCGTACATACATGCTAAATACATAGAAGTACTTAACAATTAAAGGATAATCTACAAGTGCAACATTTTAAAAGTTGATCAACAATATTCTAACATAATCATTATAAAATTGTACAAGTTTACATTATAAATAATGAAATATTTCATCTTACCTAATAGCTTCAATCTTTGTACTAGCATCATCTGTCATGAATGCATTGACATGCCAATTTACTTTAGATTGTTTCCCTCATGTATAAACCTTTGTTATCCATTCATTTATATCCTCAACTTTATTTCTGTAGGATATTGCCCATGCAATAGGCACACCAGCCTCTTGTTCATAAAAAAAATAATTAATGTATATAATGAATATTGCACATGAGTTTACCATTGATAAATTATGATGCTTAAATAAAATAAATCAATGAATAAATTAAAATCCATAAGTACAGTTAATGTTGTTGTACTTATACCATATTTATTTGTTGAAAATGTTGAATCCATTGCAATAATCGAATTATATGAATGTTTCACCATCATTTCTCACATCCAAGGTGTTTGGATGTCTGTAATGAATAGGATATTCTCTGTAGTATTTGGTGTTTTGTAGTAGAAGAAGTTATCTTTCTCCTCTACATGCCACAAGCTAACACTTTTTGCATTATCTTCATTCTTTTGGGATTGAATGGAGCGTACCCTTTTCCATGCATTCATCACATATTTTCTCAATAAACATGCACCCCTCTTATTCATCAACTTATTCAAACTATGATCTAAGTAATGTTTCTCGCATATTGTGTGAATCCCCACACCCATTAGTAAGAGGGATTCAATATAATATTTGCATTCATTTGACAACCTTGGTGCATAATTTATCCTTGGATCACCAGAAGGGATTATATGCCCTCATTGAATGCCAAACCCAAAGCTAATTATACTTTAGACATTTTGAGTTCTATTTAGTTCTCTTGATGACTATTCAAATCTCTAGATGGAGACCCTTTCTCTTCCCAAAGTTGGGGGCCTAATGCATAACCCTTTGTGTCTCAACATGGGTGTGGGAAATAGTGTATTTTTTCCATTTTAATTTATCTTTATCACCTTTTCATGTTCACCTCTCAAAAATGGAATTATAATAAGCTATAAAAAATAAATATTTAATATTTTTCTCACATCCTAAGGAATGCATTCCAAGGAACATGGAGGCATGTGAATGTCTTAGGATTACAAGGTTAATAATGTCTTAAATCGTAACATCAAATACAAAAGTATTTTTTATAACTATTCAAATATAATACAAAATTAAAATTAAATTTTGAGGTTAATTATGGTCAAGTACTTCTATATTCTTTATTCCTACTTCCATTTTTATCTAGCATACTTTGCTACAAACTTTACAGTCATAAAGGAGTGGCAAGTGAATTGAATAAGATTCTCTTATTTTTCCAAATCCAGAATCAATATGAATGTATCCATTGTGTAGCAAGTATGAAGCTTTCTTCTTGTAATACATGTTATTTATGCGACTCTATGACACAAACACATTAAATAAAAGTGTGTATTTGAAGATAAATTTCCAAAATGACTCATGTTAATAGGCTTTGATAGAAACTTCATAGAGATGGAGAAGCAAAATTGAACAACTCACACAAAGAAACTATAGCAACAAAATGCTCAATCTACTTAAATGTGTAATTAATTCTACACTCCTCTTACCTTGTTGTGTGTTGAGAGATAAATTGAGAACGGTTAATAAGTTCACAAAGTGGGGATATAATATTGATTTATTCACTTAACTCAAAATATTTCCCAATGTTCTCATTGAAATCATTCCCTAAGTAAAATTTATCCATGTGTTCGCATGATTTTACTCACAGTGAAATCTAAGAATTCAATGGCCATAAGCACCAATCTAGTTTATCTAGGACCTTGGCAAGAATTGGTGATACTAAACTATGGCATATAATGTTAGTGTTTCGACAAACATGAGCAATAAACAATATGAAGATAATGCAAAAATAAGAGAAGAAGAAAATACAATAACACAAATATTTAGCGTGGTTCACCCAATATGGGGTACATCCACAAGAGAAATAATCGTCCACTTATTTTATTATCCAAAGAAGAGAAAATTATAATTTGATAATTTCACATCATATAGCCACTTATTTATCAAGCCTTTTGAGGTGGTTTACAAGATGAGTGTATAATATTTGCATGATCACATGCAAACGCCACATACCAATAATCTCCCATTTGAAGACTGGTCAGGCTCCACACCAAACAATCTCCCACTTGTAGACCGATCATGTAGAAACACCGCTTCGCCTATATCTCCCACTAGATTGATGCATCTGGACTTGACTAGTTCTCATTTCTACTATGATCAAGCTTGATGGCCAATAGAAATTGAGTAGGAAGCCAGTTTCTATCGAGTTACTACCTTGGTAAACATATCTACAAGATTCTTGCTAGTGCATATCTTCTCCAACTTCAACTCTCCGCCCTCTAAAATTGAGCATATTAAATGGTACCAAAGTTGTATGTGTTTGGTCTTAGAGTGAAGGACCAAGTTATTTGCAAGATGAATCACACTCTGAATATTATAGTACAACCTTCTATTCTCTTGCGTCTTGCCCAATTCTTCCATAAACCTTTATAAGCAAATCATCTCCTTACTAGCCTATGTAGCAACAACATATTCTACTTATATTGTTAAAAGTGCTACAACCTTTTGCAATCTACAAATCCAAGTGACCGTTGTGTCACCTATAGTAAAAAAAATACCCTATAGTACTCTTCTTGCTATCAATATCTTCTGCTAAATCTGAATCAACATAGCCTTGTAAAGTGGAATGGTAACCTCCAAAATATAAGGATTGAGATTTTGTACCTCTCAAATACATGAGAATCCACTTTACTGCATTACAATTCTCTTTTCCAATATTGTTCATATACCTGCTCATTCTATGTGCAATATATGACCCTGTACACACCCTGGCATACATCAAGTTGCTAACTATTGAAGAGTATGGAACCTTAAACATGTACTCCATCTCTTCCTATGTCTTGGGGCTCATCTCCTTGAACAATTTAAATTGACTAGGAAAAGGTTTCCTAACTGGTTTTACATCTTGCATCTGAAATATTTTCATCACCTTCTCTATGCATGATGAACTATAACTGATTGAATGTTTGAAGATGTTAAGTTGATGATCACTGAGTTGCAGAAAGTTAATGCAAAACATTAAATTAGTTAATGTATTGTATTATCACTGATGTCAAATTGATATAATCTGATTGGTCATATACATATTGTCAAAGACTTCAAAGAACCAGAGAGATAAAGGTTATTTTATCAGTAATGCATAAAAGTTCAGTATACACCAAGTGACAACAAATACCAACGTGTAGTGCACACCGATAGATAGAGAACCCTGAGAAGAATCATAGTGTAAACCGAGAAAGGTACCTGAGCAAGCATTACCGAGTAGAACCAAAGTGATACCCGAGAAGAACTGAAAGTCACAGTGTTGCTCGACGGACAGACAACCCCGACGGACAGAGATACCCGAGGACAACTGAAGTCAAGATTGAGCAAACAAGGAGTTAAACACCGATCAAAACTGAAGTTTAGAAATGACAAAAGACTTAGCTGGTGGGAGGTAGACATAGATTTAACTGATTGATTACATTGTTTTCATCAACCAATTAAAAGCCAAAGATAAGCTAGAGATTTAAAGCTAGTTTTATTCCAGTTGTCAAGAAGAAATCTGCGGGATAAAACTAAAGCATGCTTTAAAGCAAGAATGGCAAGATTTGTGGATCATGTCAAGAACAAGAAAGAAAAGGACTTAGAAACGGTGAAATCATGTCTATAAAAGAGACAATCTAATTCATTATGAAAAGAGGAATGCTAAAGAGAATTCTGGTGAAGATAAGAAGTCTTCATACAGATATGATCATACAAGTTGAAGAACAGAGCTAATATTTCTGCAGACACCGAGCAACAGAGAAGCAACAACATTCACTGAGAAGAAAGAAGTGGAGCAAAGGAACCAGAGAGAACATTGATCAGAAGAGGTATTATGAGCTTACAATAGATCTGAACATCTGCAAGATTAAGTTGTATTTATGAACAGATCATATATTATTTCAGTTTAACCATTGATTTAGAAAATCTATTAACAAAGTAGGATTTAACCATCCTTTATACATTGAGATACATCCCAAGGAGTATCAAAAGGTTTCTCATGAAGATAGAATAGTGAATATCATATATCAAGTGACAAAATTGTAGTTTTAAATCCTCTAACAAGGTCACACTTAAGAGTGTGTTTATAACCTTTAACAAGGTTGGCTCTTCACCGAGCTCACTTCAGAAGAGTGAAATTTTTAGGTTACTGGTCCCAAGTGGTTTTTCCCCTAACAGGGTTTCCACATTAAAAATCCATGTGTCAAATGTGTATATGGTTCATTTCTTTGATGTTTTGCTTTACACATTAGTAAAACAGGATTGATCGGTAAACACTAAGTTATTTACTGTATTTCGGTAAAGACTAGATTTCTATTTGGTAAAGCTTAAGAAAAAGGATAAACAATATACTCCAAGCATTAGTTATTTGATAAGATTATTTAAGGGCATACATCTTGTAGGACTGAAGATAACTAGAGGTTTATATTTGTGGTATAAAGTTTTGGTTTGATTTATTGGATTAATTTTTGAGGCCATTGATTCACCCCACTCTCAGTTATTCTAATAATGGAATCACTTTGAGACAATGTTAATGTGTGATTTTTCCTATCTCTAGTTATCCTCATACCAAGGATTTGTTTTGTTGCACCCAAATCCTTCATAGAAAATTATTATGCTAATTTATGTTTAAGGTCATTTTTATGTTGCATATTAGACCCGAAAACAAGCATACCATCAACATATAATAACATGATAATGTAGATACCATTATCCAATCTCTCAAAATAAATAAAATGATCAAAATGACATCTACTGTAACCTTGTTCAGTCCTAAACCTATCAAATTTCAAATACTATTGTTGGGGTGCTTATTTCAGCCCATACAAGCTCTTCTTGAACCTACACACTGAGTCCTCCTTAACGTTGAACTCATATCCTTATGGTTGTTGGATACAAATCTCATCCTCCAAATATCCAAGGAGAAAAGTTGTCTTGACATCTAATTGTTCGAGATGCAAGTCTTTTGTAGCCACAAGACTTGTAATAGTTGGAATGAAAGTCATTTTAACAATAAGTGAAAATGTTTCATCAAAATCAATACCTTTTTTCTATACAAAACCTTTTATCACAAGTCTAGCCTTATATATTTTCTTGCCTCCATGTTCTTCCTTTAATCGGTAAACCCATTTGTTAGGAAATGTGTTTTTACCTTTAGGAAATTCAAATAACTCCCAAGCTTTTTTTATCAAGGAATCCATCTCCTATTTCATTCCCCGCTCCCACTTCTTTTTGGTTCCTCAAAATCTAATAAGAAGATCTTCTAGGATAAGTAGACCTCCTGTTGTTGTTCTCATTGTTCAATATTTTCTAGCATTGTTGGTACTACATTTACTGGGATTTTGTTAAGCACCTTTGTGTTCAGTTTGTTCCTTTTCTTGCTTATTTCCATGTATCTGATCCTTATAATGACTTTTTCATTTAATATGACATCCCTGCTCCTAATGATTTTGTGGTTCTAATAATCCCATAAATGATAACCAAGATCATTAACTCCATATCTAATGAAAGTACACTTCTTGGATTTTACCTCAAGCTTTGATTGGTTTCCTGTATTAATATGGAAAAATGCTTCACAACCAAAAGTTTTCAGAAATGAGTAGTTTACCTTTTTGCATGTCCATGCCTCCTTTGGAATACTGTCATGTAAGGAACCTGAAGACCCTCTATTTATTAAGTAAACAAAGATATCTACAACATTCTCCCAAAATTGTAAGGGAAATCCTACATGAAATCGCATGCTCCATGATTGTTCTATTCATCCTTTCAGAAACTATTTGCTTGTGGTGTTCTAGGAACTGTCTTTTTTTTATGAATCCCATGGTATAAGAAATAACTATCAAACTCTCGGTTATCTACAACATTCTCCCAAAATTGTAAGGGAAATCCTACATGAAATCACATGCTCCTTACATGCTCCATGATTGTTCTATTCATCCTTTTAGACACTATTTGCTTGTGGTGTTCTAGGAACTATCTTTTTTTTATGAATCCCATGGTATAAGAAATAACTATCAAACTCTCGGTTGCAGTATTCACCTCCATTATCTTATCTGAGACACTTAAACTTATTTCATGTCTCATTCTCAACCAAATCTTTCTGTATATTAAATTTTTCAAAAACATCATATTTTTTAGGAATGAAATAAATCTAAATTTTCCTAGTTGCGTCATCAATAAAAGTAACATAATAATAAGAGCCGCCAAGAGATGATACATGAGCTTTTCCCCATACATATGAGTGGACAAGCTCTAACTTTCCATTCTTATTTTCCTTCCCAACTATAATAAATCTAACTCTCTTTTATTTTTCATAAACACGGTTTTCACAAAAATCCAAATCAACTTGTTTCAAACCTGGCAATAAATTTTTTGAGAGAAGCTTCATCCCCTTCTCACTCACGTGCCCAATTTAATTGTGTCGTATAGTTGTATTTGTTCTTGTGGAATATAGGAAAATAGAATAATCAGTATTACCAGTACATAAATACAATGTACCTACCTTTTCCCCTTTTGTTATTATCAATGCACCTTTGGTAACCTTCCAAAAATTGGTTGTGAATGTGATTGTGCAACCCTCACTTCCCACTTGTCATTTTGATATTAAATTTCTTCTCAAATCAAGAACATGTCTAGCCTCTTTCAATATCCATTGATTTCCATTTGGTAATTTTACATGTATGTCTCCCTTTCCAATAATTTTCCATGGTTCATCATCACCTAAATAAACCGGTCCAAAATCACCTTGAACATTGTCTATAAAAGATTTTCTATGGGGTGTGGCATGAACATAATCCCCTAAATCTAACACCCAATAATTAGTAATATTATCCAAAGAAAGAAGCAAAACATCTTATAACACACCACCTACTACATTTGCTTCCTTGTTATTTTATTGTTTTCGATTGAGGTTAAAACAGTTTTTGAAGGGAACCGTAACCCTGTACAATATTAGAACAAAAGATATGCAGGAAACAACACTACAAAAAAGGGAAAGAAAACAAAAAGCAACAACTGGGGGGAAAATATGGAGACAATAGAAACCCCCCCAGCAAAAACTACCAGCAAAAAGAAGCTAAACCGACGAGAATTACAAGGCCAAAAAATAGGTAGGTCACTTTTTCCATAATCTCCACAGAGTCATCCATCACCATCTTATATTTGTCGATAGCCTCTCTGAGATCCTTTATTTCCTTAGTGCTACAAGTTTTCACCTTTTTTGCACTCGCTCTAGTACGAGTCTCAGGACCAACAATGTTGGGGTCAATAGTCGTATCATCATCCACAGTAATGGGAGTAGTGTTCCCATCCAGCACTGAGAGCAGCGCCCTTAAGTTGATGTCAGTCACCTTCATGCCCTTGTAGTTATTTTTCATGATACGACTGAGAGTGTCTTCAATACTCTGAATACGACTTTTAGTAGTCCGATGATGGAAATTAACCACCGCATTAATCCTTAGTTCAAGCTTCTCCAGTAGCCTTTTATCCACTTCTTCCTCCTGGGTTTCATTTTCATTAGTAGCCTTGGTCACCAGTTTAGTGAGTAGCAGAGCAATCTTACTCACTCTATCTTGGAGCTCGTCATACTTACTGTTTATATCTTTGATTTCTTCAAGAAGCCAGGAATTCAGCTAATAGTCCATCGCAGCCCAATCTTTAACTACCTACATAAATCTAGTAGGTTCTTGGCTTTTCACAGTCTCATTATCATGGCTTCCTCCTGGTTTCTTGTTCATTTTATATCATTCCACTCTTTTTTATTAACCTCAATCTTCTCAGAAGTATCCCTGGAGAGCATACACTCTTTAGACTAAGAGTCAACATAGTTCACCAGAATAGGAGTAATTTCGGGAGAAACCTTCACTTTTGACTTCAAGCTGGACTCACTATTCTTCTTTGTTGGGGGGGTAGTACGCACCTCACCATGGGTACTAGTATCTTCCAACACCTTGTTGTCTCCAGGTTCTTCCGTTTCTGTTGGTGCAGGAGCACACCTAGGCTAACCTCCATGTTTTAGTCATTTTTGGCTTGTACTTGACATTGGCCAAGTCAAGATAGTTAGGTTGTTTTTAGACCTTAGAAGGTCATTGCAATGTGGGCTAGGTGAATTATTCATTAGGACTAAGGTCACCAAATTAGCCATTGTTAGTAGTTTTATATTTCTTAGGCTTAGTTGCTTAATGTTGGATTTGAGCCTTGAATGTGTCTTAAACACATAAGTGATGTCATAGAGATGCCATAAGGCCATAAATGATCTTGGATCCTCGAAATGAAGAGGTTAGAGGTCCTAAAACTCAGGGAGAAGACATAATGGCAAAGATGCCAAAAGTTGCTAAATTGTTGTCATGACAACATTTGCAATTATTGCAAATGTTGCATGCAACTCGGTTACCTTGGATCCCCCTACAAAATAGGAGTGGTGAATCGACCAACAAGGCCTAGAAACATGGAATGAGGCATCTAATGAGAAGGGAGGCTCGAATCTCGATAGAGAGGATACATTGTAACAAGTTTTGAATTTGAATAGAGCTCTGCAACTCTGTGTTTTCAGGAAATCCAAGCATTTCATTATGACAGTGATACCTAATGGATTGAATGCCCCAACTTAGTTGTTTTTTTGTGTTCTTAGGATATCTTGAAGTGTTTTTCATTCATGGATATAGTAGTTTTGAGTTAGTCTAGTGTCGTAGTTAACTTGTTTTCAATCTAGAGAGTCCACTGGTCCTGTCCTGACCAGTCAGTCGATTCATGGCTCCCACATGAAAAATAACCATGGGATATTCCTAAGGGTGGTTGGATATGTTAGGGGAGTCATTATTCTATACATATGTAGGAGTAGGAGTCTGGTGGAGTCGATTTTCTATTTTTAGTTCCAAGCCCTATGCGAGCAGACACTGTCCGGTTAGAGGTTTGGAGATGAAAGATTGAGCATATCTTGCAGGGTAGAGAAGTAATGTACGGGATAAGTGTAGTTCTAGATAGGGTATAGTCATATCCTAACATTCTATGAGGATTGAGTTCACACCAATCCATTCAACCAAGTTTTGAGCAAGTTTTCAACTAGGTTGCAGATAGTCCTAGAAATTAGGCCTATTAGCCCTATTGGACCTAGATTGTAGAAACCCTATGTATGGAGAGCTTAGAAAACTAAAACCTTAAAAATCTATTGTAAAGTGATAAATGGTATCTGAATGTGTGATGTTTTTTTCAAGTTCTTTGGAAATTTTTTGAAAGAATTGGGAAAATCACACTGTAAAAGGCTACAAGAATTAGGCCTCAATTAGGCTTCCAAGTGATTAAATCCTTGAACCCGGTAAAGACCAAGTTGAAGACCCTAGTAAATGGATTCAAATGACAAGGATATGAACATTTTCAAGTTGATGGATGTCCCTAGAATGAATCATGAATTCTAGAGTGGAGTTGGCACTTAGATCTTTCTAAGTGTAGTGGGAGAAGTGAAGATTTGAACTAACTAAAAGGTGTTAGTCTTTCAAGGTGAAGCACATGAGTTGATAACTCTTAGAGAAGAGTTGGAATTAGACTTAGTTAATCATCTAAGCCAATCAGGACCTAGAGGAGATTAGGTTCCTAGAGGAGACAAGCTAAGGTCTCTTGGTTGAAGTGCTAGCAAGCCTTGGAATGCTCACATCATATTGGTATCAGAGCTTGATTGAGATCAGGCTTGTGGTGGATGTTTCAACCTATTGAATCAATTGGAGAGAATACACCATTTGGAGGAGTAGAAGACAAAACCATGGTGACTAACGATGAGTTAGCCAAAAAGGTGGATGAGCAAGAAGAAGACAACAAGTTGTTAAGAGAAAGGTTGTCTCAAATGGAGAAACTATTGGGAGAAGTCCAAGACAAAGCTGAGAAGATGAAAGATAAGATAGATCAGAAAGAAGAAGAAGAAGAAAGGGATAAGGGAGTGGATTTAGAAGAGGAATTTCCAACCCCTAACCCTGTCAGTGACCAAGAACCCTTCTTAAAGGCACTAAAGGCTTTAAGTGGCAAAGCTTTGGAGGGTGTACCACTTTTTAGTGGACAAATGGATCCAAATTCAGTTGTGGATTGGATTGACAATATAGAGAACCATTTTGAATGTGATGGTATCACAAAGGCCCAAAAAGTGAGTGTGTCCAAGTCAAGGTTGAGAGGATCATCTTTCACATGGTGGAAGTTTGTTCAAACTGAAAGGGAGAAAGAAGGAAAGAGTCCTATAGTCTCATGGAAGGGCATGGTGACTAAGTTCAAGCAGAATTACTTGCCTGATGATTATGAGGTTTAGTTGCATAGAAGAAGACACAATCTTAGGCAAAAATATTTGGATGTCCAAGCATACACCGAAGAGTTCCAAAAGTTGTGCTTAAGATCACAAGTGGTGGAGGATGAAAGCATCAAACTAGCTAGATATTTGAATGGACTCAAGTGGTCTATTCAAGAAGACATGAGTCTTGTGAACTTCACAACCATTCACCAATGTTATCAAATGGACTTGAAGATAGAGGAGAAAGGAAAAAGAAAACAAGAGAAAACCTCCAAAGGAAGAGGTAGAGGAAGGGATAATAGAGGATCAAGAGGTGGCTATGGTGGAAGAAGTTCAGAATCAAGGACACAAGGAGAAGTCAAGTACACTGAGTAGCAAGAGAGAAGTTCTAGTAGAGGTGGTAGAGGAAGGAACACAAACTTCAGAGGAAGAAGTGGTGGACAAGGAAGAGGCAATTACTTTGCCAATATGAAATGCTATCATTGCAACCAAATGGGACACCCTGCATATAGGTGTCCAGAGAAGGGTAGTACTTCTCAAGGAGGTAACAAGAGAACTAATTTAGTTCATGAAGAGACAAATGCAACAGAGACACACTTTGAGGTACCACTGAATTCAGAAGAAGGTGAGAACATCATGATTAGGAGAACATTGATCAAGGAGCCGGTTAAAGAAGAGCCAAGCCAAAGAAGGTCCCTATTTAGAATCAAATGTAAGGTAATGGGTAAAGTATGTAGAGTCATAATGGACTTAGGGTCTACTAACAACATTGTGTCAGAAGAAGCAGTCAACAAGTTAGGCATGACAAGGATACCTCATACCCATCCTTACAAGGTCACATGGCTCAATAAGGGACATCATGTCTTGACAACGAGCAAGCTTGGGTAGAGTTATCTATAGGGAGATATAAGGACAAGGTTCTATGTGATGTGTTGCCCATGGATGCATGTCAATTTCTCCTAGGCAGACCATGGCAATTTGACCACCAAGCTATCCATGATAGAGTGAAGAACTCCTATACATTCAAGAAGGATAAAGTAACTTTCAAAATCCAATCATTGTTAGAAGATGCAGATGTGAAGACAATAGGTCCTAATGTGCTTATGGTGGGTGAAAAAGAATTCATAGAAGCCATAGAAGAAGGAGAAGGAGTTGGCTATGCATTGGTACTAAGGTTAAGAAAAAAGAATGAAGAAAAAGGAGACGAGAAATCTGAGATACCTAAGGAGATACAAAGCATGTTGCAGATTAATGAAGGCATAGTAAGTGATGGACAACCATCAACATTACCCCCCATAAGAGCCATAAGTCATAGGATAGACTTCATACCCGGAGCTACCCTACCTAATAAGGCAGCTTACAAGATGACCCCTCAACAAAATGAGGAAATTTCTAGGCAAATAGAAGAACTCCTTAACCAAGGCCTTATCAAGAAAAGAATTAGCCCTTGTGCAGTGCCTATTGTCCTAGCACCAAAGAAAGGAGGAAAATGGAGGCTTTGTACTGATTCAAGAACCATAAATAGGATAACCATTAGGTATAGGTTCCCCATACCTAGGATTGAAGAGCTAATGGATTGTCTAGGTGAAGCCAAGTACTATAGCAAGATAAACTTGAAGAGTGGGTATCACCAAATTTGGATACATGAGGGAGATGAATGGAAGACAACATTCAAAACCAATGAAGGTTTGTATGAATGGCTTGTCATGCCATTTGGACTGTCTAATGCCCCCTCCACATTCATGAGGCTCATGAATGAGGTCCTCAAAGACTACATTGGAAAATTTGTAGTAGCATATCTTGACGATATAATGATTTATAGTAGGACAAGAGAGGAGCATCTTAAACACCTTGAAACTATCTTCAAGAAGCTGCATGAAGAGAAGTTGATGATCAACTTGGAGAAATATGAATTCATCAAAATTGAGCTAGTGTACCTTGGGTTTGTTCTCTCTCATGGTAGTCTAAAAATGGACAAAAGTAAAGTGGAAGCCATCATGAATCGGCCTACTCCAAGGACAACAACAGAGGTAAGAAGTTTTCATGGCCTCCACATTCATGAGGCTCATGAATGAGGTCCTCAAAGACTACATTGGAAAATTTGTAGTAGTATATCTTGATGATATAATGATTTATAGTAGGACAAGAGAGGAGCATCTTAAACACCTTGAAACTATCTTCAAGAAGCTGCATGAAGAGAAGTTGATGATCAACTTGGAGAAATGTGACTTCATCAAAATAGAGCTAGTGTACCTTGGGTTTGTTCTCTCTCATGGTAGTCTGAAAATGGACAAAAGTAAAGTGGAAGCCATCATGAATTGGCCTAATCCAAGGACAACAACAGAGTTAAGAAGTTTTCATGGCCTTGCTCAGTATTATAGGAAGTTTATAAGACAATTTTGTTCTATTTGTGCTCCTATGTTGGACACAATCAAAGGAGGAATGAAGACTAAGTTCATGTGGAATGAATAAGCCACTAAGAGCTTTGAGTTATTGAAAGAAAAGATTGCTACCCAACCTGTCTTATTCTTTCCAAGCTTTGAGAAGCTTTTCACCATTGAGTGTGATGCAAGCAATGTGGCTATTGGAGCTGTCCTAAGCCAAGAGGGCATACCAGTAGCATTTCATTCAGAAAAGTTAAGTGAATCCAAGAGGAAGTATTATTCCTATGACCTTGAAATGTATGCATTGGTTTAGGCTTTAAGGAAGTGGAGACACTATTTACTCCCCAAAGAGTTCATAGTCTACTCGGATAATCAAGCTTTAAGTTTCTTGAACTCTCAAGAAAATTAAAGTCACAAGCACATGAAGTGGGTTGAGTACCTACAAGCTTATACCTTTAATATCAAACACAAGAAAGGTGTCCTCAATAAAGTGGCACATGCATTGTCTAGAAGAGCTCTCACAATTTAGGAAATTTGGTTGAAGAGTATGGGAATAGATCACTTCAAGGATCTATATGTTGATGATGAAGACTTTGCAGACATTTATAAGGTATGTGCTGAATTCAAGAATCATTTTCATAACAATTATGTTGAATACACTTTGCAAAGTAACCTTTTGTTTAAGGGAAATCAATTGTGTGTCCCTAGAGGGTCTATTAGGGACAACTTAATCAAAGAAAAGCACAATAGTGCATTGAGTGGTCACTTTGGGATCACTAAGACCCAAGAACTTTTTCAAAGGTTCTATTATTGGCCAAGGATGAATCTTAATGTTAGGAGGTATGTGGAAAGTTGCATTGTATGTCAAAGAGAAAAAGGTACTTCTTCAAATGTAGGCCTTTATCAACCACTACCTATTCCCACTAGGCCATGGGAATGTTTGAGCATGGATTTTGTAGTTGGGTTACCCAAGACAAGACAAGGCATGGATAGTGTATATGTAGTTGTGGACAGATTCAACAAGATGGATCACTTTGTGCCATGTAAGACCACTAATGATGCCAGCCAAATAGCCTCTCTCTTCTTCAAAGAGATAGTAAGAATCCATGGGTTACCTATGAGAATTGTGTTAGATAGAGACACTAAATTTATGAGTCATTTTTGGAAGACTCTCTGGCAAAGATTGGGCACTAATTTATCCTTTGGGTCTGCATACCATCCCCAAACTGATGGTCGGACTGGAGTGGTGAATAGGAGCCTTGGAAATCTACTAAGGTGCTTGACCAAGGAATATGGTCAGTAATGTGATCAGTTGATTGGGAAAGCTGAGTATGCCTATAATGACACCATAAATCAGTGAACAGGGAAGAGCCCCTTTGAGATAGTATATGGATCACATCCTAGAGGAGTCTATGAGTTGAGAGACTTGAAGGATGGAGTGAAGGAAAGTGGATATGCAGATGATTTTGTCTATGCAATGCAGGAGATACATGATACAGTCAGGAGGACTTTGACAGAGAATAATATGAAGCATAAGAGTAAAGTTGATGAAAGTAGGAGAACAATTCAGTTCAATGTGGGTGACATGGTCATGGTGCATCTTGTTAAATTTCCTGATCAGATAATGAAATATTTATTCTCTATATGATAAGTTTCCTAATCTCAATCTATTATATATATATATATATGTATAAATGTCTGTACAATAATATATATATTATTATGTATTGAATAATTCTGAATAGAATATATATTATTATGTATTGAATAATTCTGAATAGAACTGTGATAACCTTCGAATGCTATGAGACTGAATCACTTATTTTTCCTGCGTTTAAAGGTGATAATGTCTGCGATTATATACCTGCAGACCTGACTGGGAAGGTCACGTCCACAATGGACGTGACTCTTCATCGAGTCACATTCGTTGTGGATGTGGCCTTTGTTATGCCCTTCGTGCTCAATCGACTTAAAGTCGATATGTGTATATTGTTTCGCATTATCATAATCAGTGCATTTAAGGTTATCGACATATATTATATAATGTTTATTATAT
>MU224925.1:695485-718571 GCA_018584345.1 Thuja plicata
AGCCAAATAGGTTTTTAGGAATTAAATGTGATGTATGATTGATACAGATTTAGGATTTTCTGCATTTGACACTCATGTCGAGTAGAGTCAGTGAAAACTCAGAATTTGCCTAGTTCAATAGGACTTTCATGATTTAGAAGAATGACAACTGCAACAAAATTGGTTAGGGTTGCAAGATGCCAATTTTGGGGTGTTACACCAACCACCATCCAGTAATCATTCTTGAAGTTGCTTCTTTCTTTTCCAGTATATGCCAAAATCTATCTCTATCAGTTTTAGAGTTGGCCACGTAGATGTTAGAAAGAACCCAAGTGAAGCCATCCTGAATATGATTAAACCGAATAGAAGAGATATTGCCTTCTGACTTAATAATATCCCCTTGAATAGTATTAGGGTTCCAAAAGGAAACAATACCCCCAGAGGCCCCAACTAAGTTGCATCCCACAACACCACAGTTTTTTAAAATTTTAACTTTTCCACTTCATCTCTAGCCATTTTAGTTTCCTATATGAGGATGATATTTGGCTTCTGATCCCTAATAAAATTTCTCAAAAGGTCCTATTTATGGGGGCTATTCAATCCCCTTATGTTCCATGAGATAATCTTTATTTATTACTTTGAGAGAAATCCTGGATGGTTCTTTGTCTCCCATCCGCAATACTTTGTCTACTTTCATGTTCTCTTGTGAATCTATTTTTGGGTCTTCCCCTTGGGGGTTTAGGAGTTCCCACATCTTCTCACATTGCTCTTGTAACAACACCTCCTAGGGGCATCCCTATATTAAGGCTATTCTATTTCTTCTTACTACGAGAGACCTCAGTCTAGAGTTCCTCAAAGCAAGATAAAAAGGGGTTGGATTCTTCAAGAGAGTCCGCCCAGCTAGTATTAAGACGAGGAGTTTGAGGACTTAAGATTCTATCCTCTGTTCTAAAACCTTTTTCAATAATTACACTAGAAGGAGAAATAACTTTCTCAATACAAAGGGTTTCCATACCTGCCAGGGCTCCTTCTATTTCTCCTTCTTCAAGGGATTCTTTTGGTTCTGTCACTTCCATCGAAGGATGCTGCACACTACTCCTTGAGTTATTAGCAACTTGAGAGGGGCCATTCAGGCTTAATTATAAACCATTGCCTAAGAATATAACTAAGTCTGTTGAGCTGGAAGCTTTAGGGTTCCCGATGTTTTTTCCTTCTAGATCTTCCTTGGTTCCTTTGGTGGAATGGTTTTCGCTTTCTGAGTTTTGAGAGGGCACTCCTTAGCTCTGTGGCCCAATTTCTTACAAGCAAAATAAACAAAGGGGAGGGATTCAAACTCAACTTCCCGCGTCCAAGCCCCAAGCTTTGAGTTAATCACAATAGTAGTTGGCAAATCTGTCGTCTAAAGAATGTTCACACAAACCCTGGCATACACCCTTCTCATTTTCGCTGCTATCATTGGAACTATAGATAGGAGGTCTCCAAAGGAGCTAGCCAGTCTACCTAGGATGTCTTCATGGTATTATTCCAATGGGAGGCCCAGGAATCTGACCTAGATTAGGGTCGAGACAAAAAAAAGCTGGGTCATTGAGAACCAGATTGGGGGACCATTTATGCAAAGCTAGAGAAAAATGACCAAGCATCCAAGGGCCACCACAGAGGATATTAGAAATATCTTCAAAGTTAGAGAACTCAAAGGAAAATAAGCCTTTATTCATTGCGTCAATGTCAACTTGACCTTTAAGGAACCATTTTCTCTTCACAAACTGCCTGACAACTTCTATATTAGGTCTACCCCCAACAAACTTGCCTATCAGGGTCATCTCCATAGCAGTAATGGAGAAATCAATCAAGGGATCAGGAATAAAAATAGAAAATTCACCTTTCATAGGGTTAGAGACCACATTGACCATAGGAAAGGAGTATTTCCCAGTTGGTTTTATACCAAAGAGGGCAGACCACTTGCCCTTAGACGTTGTCGCTCCTTTGAGAGATTCTTTAGCTTGACGAGGTCTGTCAAATTTTGGGGGTCCCTCACCGATAGTACTCTCGAAGTCAGCAGCCCTTGTTGACTTCTGACTGATTTAGTTGAGATCTACCTTTTTCTCATTCTGTTTAGGAATCCCTCTAGTAGAGCTGACTCCCCGAGGAGAGGCCTGAGCAAATTTTGCACCTACAACACTAGTACCGCCATTGACAGGCCTGGGATTCAAAAAAAATTTCTCGCTCAAGCAAATTTCTGTAGACTTACCTCCAAAATTTTCCGCCATTGGAACAAAAAGTAGTTGTCCATCCCCTTGTTTTCCTTTTTCAGACAAACAATCTTTCTTCAAATGTCTTTTCTTTCCACAATGCCAACACTCCATATTTACTCTAGATTTGTATCTTCCCTTCTCATATTTCCCATGATCACCTAGTCTCTTTCCTCTTACCCTCTATTATCAATTGTTCTCAATAGTCAAAGCATGACTTGATGTCTCACCTATGCTTTTCCATTGCATTTCCTTGCTAAGGATAACACCAGCAACATCATAAAACTTTAAAGTGTTTGAACACAAAAAATTTCTTACAACTATGACCAAGTTATTCCAACTTGCAGGAAATGATCATAAAATGAAGAGAGCCCTAACCTTATCTTCAAAATTTATTTTTATAGAAATTAGCTGACTAGTAACCATGTTAAACTCATTCAAATGATCACTAATACATCAACATCTACCATCATCATATTAAATAAATATTTCATAAGAAATACCTTATTTGAGGTCGAGGGTTTCTCATATAGTTTGTATAATGTCGCCATTAGAGCCTCTATTGTTGTTTCTTTTGCTATATTGAAATCCACCGACAATGTCAGGCACAACTATATTGTTCCTAGTGCCTTCCTATCAAGAAATTCCTATTTTTCATTTGTCACAGTCATCTACTTCTTTTCTTTTCCATCCAATAGTAAGTAAAGAACCTTTTGATATAGATAATCTTCCATTTACATCTTTTATAACTGATAGTTTTGGTCATTGAACTTATCCACCTTAAGCATTGCTTCCTCTACCAATTTTCCCACTAGAATCTAAGATTTCCTGCCAAATAACTTAAATATACACCACTATGATGTCAATTTTTAGGGTTTTGACAAGTATGAGCAATAAACAATATTAAGATAATGCAAAAATAAGAGAAGATAGAAATGCAATAACATAGAGATTTAACATGTCACCCAATATGGGCTACATCCACCAGAGAAACAATTGTCCACTTATTTTATTGTCCAACAAAGAGTAAATTACAATCTGATAAGTTGACATCACATAGCCACTTATTTATCAAGCCTTTGAGGTGGTTTACAAGATGAGTGTACAATATTTGCATTATTAGTCACCACATCCCAACAATATCACACTTGGAGACTGATAAGGCTCCACAAAAAACATAAATATAAACAATTTTTGGAAATAATAAATAAATAAGATAGGCCCTAGTCACATAACAACTAGTTGAGAGTGGGTTATTGCAGTTTGTGGATTTCCCATTAGTAGTGCAATGCACAAATTTAGTACTAGAATGCATAAATCTGTTGGAATTAATGGGAAGTGTGTACTGAGAGGGGAGGGGTGAATCAATACCTCTAACAATTTTGTATCCTTTAATCAATTAACCTTTGTGTAATCAATTATTTATCCAACCATCTGATCTATATTATCTTGATGTAAGATATATCAATTCATAAACTTAACATACATGTGAACATTCATAGAAACATTCATGAAAGTAATTGACACATAACACAAGATATGATATTGCAGAAAACTCCTGCTAGGAAGTAAAAACTGCAGTGGGGATGGCACCCACAAAATCTTCACTATCTGCAGATTGGTAGGGGTCGGTTAAGGCTTACAATTTGATCACTTCTGATGATCTACCCGGTTAAGAGTATCTATGGAGACCTGTTAAAGTCTACTTGGTTAAGAGCTTTAGCAATATTGTTGAGTGTGCACTCGGTTAAGAGATTTATAGTTGGACTATTAAATCCACCTTCCTTGAAAGGATTTTTACACTTTGCTTCACTTGTTAGAATGATAGAAAATTACAATTTGACCTAGTGTATGCAGTCTCCTAATGTTGATATAGATCCATTTAAGATTACACGAATAAGATTATCACCTAATGTGATTGAATAATACCTCTAATTCTTGGTAGCCTCTGTTCTTGGTTCTTGCTAACCAAATTCACATTTTGTTGTTCAGGTTCTTGAAACTTTTAGTATGATCCATAGATGTGCTCGTAGGTTTCATTCATCCTCTCTTCTATATTCACCCATGTATAATGAATTATTACATCACCTATTTATAAGATGGATTGAATTCATCAAGTTTCACGTAAAACAATGTTGACTCTAAGATCAGGTTTACAACTTTACCTTGATCTCCTAGTCTATGTGTTTTAAATTAGTTAGACTGATTAAAGCACTTACATTCATGTTTCTTGTCCCTAAAGAAATGGTTTTAAAAACAAATCAAGATTCTATAAATAGAATAAGACTATTTTATCTAACATGGAGGTCAGATCCACTTTTTGCGGGCTGCAACTGACTTTCAATTTCTAAGGGTCGGTTATGCTCTAAAGTCAATTGATTGTCTTTCAGGTTCCTTGCTTGAATTGTTCTCTCAGTTTTCTCTTTGACTATCTCTCAGGTTGCATTATATCCTTCACGTCAAGTTCCTCTGTTAGGTTCCTCTTTATCCTTTCCACTTTGCATTTTTGGTGTACACACAAAATTGTGTCATCGGTTTTCTTTGTACTTAGTCATTTTTGATGATCTCTAGTATCTGCATTTTTGGTTTGCTCTTTGTCCTGTATTTCAGTGTATGCTTACCAAAAGTGTTGTTTGCATACTAATGGAAAATCTAATGTCATCGATCTCCCCCTTTGACATTAGTATCAAAAGCTGATATGTGCAAAATACTAACAAAATGTTAAGTACATACAACATATATAATCCTTAGTCATTTCATGACTCCCCCTATGTATATGTCGGTATATCATTATTTTCCCCTTTTTTGGTAGTACTGTATAGTTGCCTGCCTATCTGTACATATCATATTTCCCCCTGTATAATACATATACATATCATTTTCCCCCTTTTTTGATATTAAGGGAAAAGGTGTATACCTTATAGTTTATCAAAAATGTGAGAGTGTGAAGACTTCATGTCTTCCATCATCTTCTCCCATTGTTCCTTCAAGTTCTCTAGAGCCATGTGCTTGAGTGTGATCTTGGAATGCATATCGTAGATGTTGTCTGCTACAGACATCTCAGGGGTTTCTATCAGTTGCCTTGCTGAACTGATATGATGTTGAATCAATGTTAGATTTGGTAGAAGTTGAGCTTGGAGCTCAGTGAATTCTTCCTTGAATTGTGGCTCTACTTCCCACAGTTTCTGCCTTAACCTTTTGATCTCAATAATATTTTCATAATGCAACTTAATTGCATTGTCTTCGGTGGTTAAGTTGTTAGCACTATTAGCTAGATCAGAATCTAACTTTGCTATGTTTTCACTACGCTCTTTAGTGAACTTTTCTAGTGTGCTTAGTTGTTGAATCAAGGAAATAGCTTCAGTGATAATTGGATCTAATTCACTTATGAATTCTGAAAGCTTTACCTTTTTAACTGCCACTTGTTGGCTAATGTTCTCAACAAGTTTTTGCTGGTACTTCTGCTCTGCTCTCTCTTCTATTGCCTTCTCTGCATCAATGTTCTATGTTGTAATGGCTTCGGTGAGAGTGGATAGTTGATCAAGTATCGGTTTATTTTGATCAACATCAACATCGGGTACAATCTGGTACAAGATGTCCCTAGTTTTTTCCAGTACCATGGAGTCTTGGAGTTGTTTCCTTAGCTTCTCCTGTAATGCCTTCCTTTGGCATATTTCACCATATTCTTTCAGTGCTTCATAATCAAGTGTAGTTGGGTCACATTTGGGTATCTCAATGATTTCATCTAAAGTGACTTCCAACTTATTCTTCTTGGATTTATTCTTCTTCTTTTGAGTTGCACTTGAATGCAGTACCATTGCCAATTTCTCAGCTTTGTCCATTGTGCTTGATGAAGTGATTTGTGGTGCTTCTTTTTGCTGCTTTGTTCTGGTGTCAGCTTGTTGGTTTCTTGTAGACGTCTCCACATTAACCTTTACATTGTTGGTAGAAACTTTTTGGTATCATCAGGAGTGCCATATTTGGGTTTTTATCCTTCATCGGTGTCCTTATGCACTTCATCTATCTTTGTCTGTGCATCCTTCTCGGTTGTGTTTCCATCTGCTTGTTTTGATTCTCCTCCTGTAACCTTGTTAGCTTTGATTACAATGTGAGTGTCTCCAATGTCCTTCTAAACCTCAGTGTTTTCTTTCTTTCCTTCATCCCATATCCTCGGGAATGGTTGAATCTTTTTCAGGTGACTTGTCTTTTTCTTGCATAATATTGATGGCTTGTACCGATATTGGCATGTTGCCTGGTATGTTCACCTGTGCAACATCAAATGTGTTGTCCTACTCATCGGTTGTGTCTTTGGTAACATTGACATCATCTTTCTTTACTTCTTCTATTGGATCATCGGTAATGTCAATGATTGTGTTATCCACAATGTTGTCCTTTGTGGTGTCAGGCCATGTTTCATCTGCAACATCCATATTTTTGTTGCTAGTTGTCTCTTTTTCTTCCATGTCTAACTCAATTGATGTGTCATATTTTACATCTTTGTTTAATATCTGTTCTTGAGTTGCCTTATTAACATCTTTCTGTTGTAGGTCTTTTTCGGGGCTAGCTTCCTCAATAGGTCAATTGAGTATTTTACTCCATTTCTTGTGACTTTCTTGTTCAAGCTCTATAAGCCCCCCTTCAAGAAATTTGTAGGCTCTCAACTTGGGTGAGGACTCCTTTTTATGGTTCTCCATCATTTCATCAATTTCTTCCTTCTTGGATTTAGAAGGCATGATAGTAAAAAGTACTCTTTCTCTTATCTCCTCATTCTTTAAGACAAATATCCATCTAGCATATAATTTGTCCAAGAGTTCCCTTGGTACATTATTACCTTCAAATTGAATTGGTACATACTTGAATTTGTACATCTTTGCAATGATGGCATCTTCAACTTTGTTCCGATCTTCTGGATCCAGTTTCAACCATCTTCTAATCTTAGAATCTGTGATAGATCCTGAACTTGCAATAGATTTGCATACCTCATCAATGCTTTTTGGAACCTTGATCTTTTCTACTTCTACACCTTCATCTTGCTCAGTGTCCTCAATGTCTTCTCTGGTTGTGATGAGCTTCCTTATTCTTTTGTTTGGCCCTCTTTTCGGTGTGGTCGATTTCCTCTTGTATGTTCTAACTTTTCCTTTCTTCAAAGGTGAAGGACTTGAATCATTAGTTTTTTGGCTTCTTCTTCTTGAAGTAGTTGTGGTTTTTGGCTTCTTGGTTGGTCGAGGATGTGGTGAATCTGACTCTATGGCCACAGAGTCATTCTTTTCTTTAGCTTCACTGATAGGTAGCTGTCCTTCGGTCTCTTCCTCCTTTTCAGCTTCTTCTTCCTGTTTGGTTTCTTCCTCTATTGCCGATAATATTTTCTTGAATTTTTTGACCATTTTGTCCTTTTTCTTGACTATTTTATTTACAACCAGGCCAGATTTGATTCTTGATTTGGCCTCCTCATAAGTTCCAAACTTAGGTTGTTTATTATCTAATGGTTCATTTATCAATGCATCGATTGCTTTAGATGCTTGATTAATATTTATCTCATATTCTAATGGTTGTAGCCATGCTTTCCTTGGTACAAAATGCTTGATATAAGTGTGGTCTCTATCAACTGTGAAACATATTTCATCTTTGAATTTCTCATTGAGTTGCTCAGGGATCCTTACCCTCTTCTGCATTTGGTCTTTGAATACAGTAAAGTATTCATCCATGAATGTTTCAAAATTGTCTCCCAGTGAGGTTATGTGTTCACTGATCTGCATGGTGACCGATTTTGTGGTATCCCATTTGACATATCCTACTGATGGAAATGTTTCTTGAAAGTAGAAGAAAATGCACATGACAAGTGAGTCAAACTTACATGTATTTGTCTTTGCATTCCTTATAGTCTTCAAATTTTCTTCTAACTGGTTTAGTAGAAGTTCAAATAAATCCAACTAATTTCCCTTCTTCACAATCTTGTATGTTGTGTCTACTACACCGGATGCTATGTTGTTCATCCTGCTAGCTTGAAAGAATTTTTAGCCTAGGACACATGCTCTAAATTTCATCTCATCATCGGTAATAGTGGATACCTTCAATCCTCTGCCATCCCATTTGGCTCCTTGTTCTTTTCAATCTTAGCCTTGGGTGGGTGCTTCAATGATTTTACCTTTTTGGTTACAGGGTAACTGGTGACTGCATGGATAACATCTCAGGTTATCATCTTTTGTTCATCCAACCATAGTTTATGATTGTGCATTCGACTCATCACTAACTGAATCTACTCAGTTTTGACTGTCTCTCAGGTTGCACTATATCCTACACATTGGGTTCCTTTGTCAAGTTCCTCTTTATCCTTTCCACTTTGCATTTTCAGTGTACACACAAAATTGTGTCATCGGTTTTCTTTGTACTTAGCCATTTTTTGGTGATATCTAGTATTTGCATTTTCGGTTTGCTCTTTGTCCTATTTTTTGGTGTATGCTTACCGAAAGCGTTGTTTGCATACTAATGGAAAATTTAATGTCATCATAAATCATTATGATCCCAAGACCAAAGAGATAAGAACAAATGGAAATAGACTAATTATCAAGGTGGTTAGAGAAACTTTTACCCCATGTCTACCTCAAAGAGAAGCATACATAGATTTCAACTCCATCCTCTAATCAATGCTTCATGGAGAAGACAAATCAATGTGGGAAACATTTCTTGAGGATGGTTTACAATCCCAAAGAAAGGTAAATATAAGTTGCCAACATTTCTCGAGGATGGTTTACAATGCCAAAGAAAGGTAAATATAAGTCTCCAAATAGGTTACACAAGTCCCATTTTGTAGAATAAATTTTATAAATCATAGTCCTTTGGTACTTACTTAAGGGTAATGAAAATGATCATTCATAGTGAATAGATAATTTATTGTGCTTAGCTCATTAGTGATCAAGTGTATTCAATTATGGTCCATTTTTTACTTAACAAGTTCTTTTATATATCCTTTTCTTTATTCTACATGATTTCTTGTACTAGGTTGTGGCTAGGATTGCACCTAATAAAAGACCATGACAAAATAATTCAAATATGTGAATACTATACTCAACTTCAATTGGAAAGAAGATACCAAAGTTTTAGAAGAGTGAATATTGACTTCATTATGAGAATGGTGAGACAAATTAAGAGTGAGATGGGTTTAAGAATTTCTACAAAGGCCATCTAATTGATTAACAAATATGGTTGTCAAGTTACACAGTTCTAGATATTTTCTTGCATTCCCTTAAAAATTGCCTAAGAAAGCAAAAGATAAATTTATTCTTATCAAGGTATGTAGAAATAAACAAAAGATTCTAAGTAAGGATAAAGGCGAGAATATAGTTTCTTATTGGTTGCGGCTACTACTCATGTAAGTCCATTTCAATACCCTTAATATTAAAAAGGATTTGGTGAAATTTTCTATACAAGTTTAGATAAGGAGATTCCATTTTAATAATAAAAATATTTTTAAGAACAATTTGCAATTGGGGGTTAAAATTAGGAAGCTATATCACACACTAGGCCAACTTAATTGTTCTAGTCAAAAAGTATTTGGCCAAGTAGTTTTCGATTGTGTTAGTTTCTATTGACATCACATGGTGCATGCATGGCACCTACCTGGCAGTGCCTTTTAGGCTGATTAGGTTTTCATTGAAATATACTTGGCCTAATATGTTTCAAATGATTGTGTAAAATATAAAAATTAAAAAATGGGGGGCCCAAGCATTTCACTTAGAACCTGTCAACAAGTTCCTATTCGGTCGAAACCATGTTTTATCCTACCAACTAGCTTTTTATCTGGCTTCTTTTAGGTATGAGCATTATTTTCTTCTTTCACATGGTTTGCATTCTTCAAAATTCTCTTGAACAACTGCTGAAAATTCTTTTAAAATTCTTTTATAGCTAGGTTTCATCTAAATTAGGGTTTAGAATTAGGTTCCTTTTAAATTTCAAAGATATAAATAAAAAATCTCTAAGGTCAAGAAGGTTGATTGCCAAACAATAACAAATTGATGTTGATTTAGAATAGTTAATACAACGGTTAAAAACATAAGAAATGTTAGAATGTGAAGTTGATGATATTCATGGTGTTGTCATTAATGGTTGACATTGATGTCAACATATCCTGTGCATATTCATATTTTAATTGTATCATTTGATGTGTATCGATATCCTTGGTGTATTAGTAAAGATGTTCACCAAAGGATGTCCCTTAGATATTTATCCTTATTCTTATCAGTGGTGGTCCTATTTCTTGTGCAACATATGGTGGATCGTTTATTTGGGTTCGATCCTATTTGGAGCATATTCATTCATATTTCGGTCCTAGAAGCTACTATGTAAATTGTTCTTCATACTCATTGGTACTGAAAGCTTTGGATATAGTGTAGTGTGTATGTTTACTCAAGGTGTGTTCTATTGATTGATGTGGTCCACATTTCATTCCTTACCATTGTGAGAATGTCTTAGTGTGACCTATTTCAATTTTTTTTGGCCGACATGGTTGATGACATCAAGCAATATAAGAGGAGCAATTATTTTAGTTGTTTGTGTGGCACGTGTGATGCTTGTATGCAAAGTGATTGTGATTTTTTTTATAGGATAGCTATGTGTTGGTGATCGTGGGTGTTGATGCAATCAGTAGTATACTGATATATCACTTTTGTATTGAAATGTGTTGGTAACAATGATCTCAGTGGTAGATTCAATCTCTTTTCATATATTCTGGGAGTGGGCCTATTTGTATTGGCAGTGAACCTTAATCATTTGTAAGGGTAGTTAGCCCAACTGGTATTGAGCCAACCTATAGTGTGCACAATCGATAGTGAGCCTTTGTAAAAATCACCTTAAATGGTGTCACCCTAACAGGTGTTCATTTCATGAGAATTATCTTCTCTATGGTTTTTCCCAGTTTGGGTCTCCATATAAATCTTGGTGTTCGTTGTGTCGGTATTTCTTACTTTCATGTTCATATTTATTATGAATGTTTAATGTGGTTAACCGATAGATCAAAAGTTATTGTTATTGTTGTTTTTGTTTAATTGTTAATTGACAGAGCAAAGGTTTTATAAAGTGTGAGGGAATAACCAATTCACCCCCCCCCCCCCCCCCCCCCCCATCTCAGTTATTTGACCTATTCAACAAGAGATACCTAGCCAACCCAAACCATTATCTGTCACATCATTTTAACTAACTTAGACATAATCATTTTAGTTGCATGTTGCACTCTTCTATGATTTAGTGCATTTTTATTCTTAGTTTCATATTCATAATTACCTCTTATTTAAGTAAAAGTGTAACTTTCATATTCATCCATTATCTTGGCTATTCCAAAGTCCAAAATCTTAGCTTCAAAGTTCTCATCTAGTATATTTTATAAGGCCTCACATTCAAACCAAACATTTTATCATGTGCTTTGTTGTGCCAAAATGTCAACTCATGAGCTACATCATGAATTATCTAATATTTATGTTTTGATCTATAAATGAAGAATAAATTCAAGAGGAATTTAAAGCAACTAGTGATTAAGTGAAATATCGATCATGTGTTTATAGTAATAATTTACGTGTGTCTCACATAAACCATAGAACCTCTCTAATTTACATGGATGGTATTTCCCAAAGTTACAATTTAATTGTGGAATTACAAATGTCCCTAATCTACATGACTATGTTTCTTTATTCTAACTTTAATCCCATCTAAAATTCTCCCTTTGGATAAAACTAAAAATCCACCTACTCAAAATTGCCTACTAAAATCATTTGTGACCCCTTTCATATCTTTGTATAAAAAATATTGGATAGTAAGCCTTCCAAATTCTCTAGAAATTGATCTTCCTTGTACTTGGATTTTATTGATTTCTTCCTTTTGCACCCATGTATAAGGAAACCCAAATTTTAAAACTATGATTATAATGCAAATTCTTGCTACAAAAATGGTTAAATCTTTTGGGTTGCTCTTGCATATGTTTTCATTTTTTACAAATATGTCTATTAGAGATATGGAAATAAATATTTCCATCGTAGTTTTCTTGATGTGATAATTAGACAATTATAAACCCTTAAATTTTCAGAGTTGTTATTGAAAACTAAATCATATTATAAATATTTAAATTAATATAGTTCAATTAATTAAATTTAATAAGTATACTTAACTCTCTATATAAGATAGATTTTGTTTGCATGAGGTGTTACATATTAATTTTCTAATGTATAAAAATTAAGTTCATTTGTACTATATTGTTAACTCTAAAAAAACAAATGATGTGATTAATAGGTTTACTTCTCTAGGCATGTAGAAATGATCTTTGCGTGCAAAAAAAATAAAAATTAGGCACATTAATAAACTTAGGAAAATTTATCCAAACTTCTCTTATTTCCAGTCTCTATAAACTATTTGAATCTGTGTATGATTTGTAGAAATTGGTTGGTGGTGATTATAAACAAGTTTGAGTATGTTTCTAGGTAGAGGGATTCTCCCTTGATTAAACCCTACATAGGTCAATATCCAATAATGATAAAAAGTATTAAATACTATAGGAAGTCATGTGGTATGCCCCCAAGAAGTTGATGTCTTAACATTTGTATATGGGGAAATAGTGAGCAATGTGAAATGAGTAGGTTACTTCACCTTTTCACAATAATGCACTTGGAAGGAGAATGCCCCCAATAGGATCAAGAGGTGACTCAAGCACTAAATGGAGAAAATGGTCCTTATTTAAAAATTTAATAATGAAAGTGAAAGAATTGACAATGATTAAATTGATAAAGTTGCTGAAAAACTCAGAAAAAATAGACTAAAATAAGCATATAGTGAGAAAAAAAGTTCATAAACACAAACCATAGCACAAAAATGACCTATATGTGAAATTTGAGCAGAAAATTCTTGGGACAGGTCAAAACTCATCTTGTACTTAGGGACAAGTCTCCAATGACATCATGTACCCTGCAACTTTGACTAAAACTTTCTGGGTCTTTCCGACTATGTTTGATATTCCAGATTCCAATGTGGTCTCTCCGTAACCTGTTCATGCACATAGAAAAATGGGGAAGAAGGTTAGAGAAAGGTTTTGCCTTAGTCAAACCCCTATTTATGAATATGTTGATGACAATTATTCAATTGTGTATTGTCATTGATGTTTACACAAATGTATAATCTTATTCAAGCACAGTTACTTCATGCCAAGCACTCTCGGGTATTGAAGAGGAGCAAAGTGATTTTTAGTTCTAATCGAGTTCACTCGGGCATTACAGTGTTGGTTGGGCATTGAAGGATTTCAGTGTTGATCGAGTTAAATAGTTAGTGTCAGCCGACTAACATGAGTTTATTTTATGGATAATTGGTTATATGCAACCGACTTACATGAGTTTTATTATTTATTTGGAAGGATATTAAGGTCAAATTGACAAGGCTTATCATATATATACAAGGTCAAGTTTGGATCGAATATTGAGATTGTGTGTGTAAAAGTGTATATGTCTTTATAATATGAAGAGTGAAGGGGAAATCAGATGGGATTATGATTGAGGACAAAATATAGAGAGCTGCAATAGAGTATCTAATTAGTGAGGATCAAGTAATTAATCCAGAACAAAGATCTAAATTAGCAAAGACGGTTTCTTATCAAAATGGGTCAATCCATTGTTACTTTCTAACAATTGTAGCAGTTATCAAAATCTCTTAACAGAGTAGACTTAACAGTCTTTTGTAAATCCTCTCACAAGGTGACATTTCTAAATTGAAGTGTTTGAAGACCTCTCACAAGGCCACTCCTTATAGGGTGATCAAATCCTCTAACAGGGTCACAATAATGTGTTATTGTAACCTTTAACAGGGTTGGCTCCTAATAGGGCTCACTTCAGAAGAGTGAAAAATAGTGACTAGTTGCAATTGGTGGTTTTTCCCGTATTGGGTTTCCACATTAAATCTTGGTGTTATCTGTGTATATTTCATTGCTTTATGGTTTATGTTTCTATAATTAATTACTAAAGACAATCACAGTTAATATCTTAGATTTTCTATGTTAACCGAGTGACAGTAGAATATCTGTGTTAATTGAGCAACAATGACAAATTTGTTTAAGACATCTAAGGGACTTGGATTTGTTTTTGTGGTAACTAATTCACCCCTCCCCTCTCAGTTACTCAACCCATTTCCAAAAATTGGTATCAGAGTTGCAAGTGCTTACAGTAAAGGTTTCAAGGCCTAAGCTAAAGATCAGAGATGTATTACAGAAGGGAGATCCCTAAGCTCAACAAAGACAATTTTGCTGCATGGCAAGATTTTATGAGACTACATTTATCTACCATTGGAGATATTGGTTTTCAATTCTTGGACCATAGGTATGTGGAACCACCAAAACTTTTGATTGTGGATTAGATGATATACATGAAGCATCATAACATAATGATGATTGATATAGCATCTGCACTCAGCTATTCTGAATTTGATGAAGTCAAGGACTCCCCCACTACCTTTGATATGTGGAACAAACTACATGATATTCATGGAGGAGATGTCAATGTAAAGAGAGCCAAAGCAAAAATTCTTCGAGGTCAATTTGATCTAATGAAAATGAAAGAAGGAGAGGAAATTACAAAATACAGTGAAAGAAAAAAGAAAAGTGGCAGTGCCATCAAAGCTGTCGGTGGAGTAATTGAAGACACAACAGTGGTTAGTAAGGTATTGGGAACTTTACTTCCTATCTATGCAATTAGAGATTCATCTATTAAAAAAAATGGATGCAGTAATGGTATAACTCTAGATGGATTGGTTGGAAGACTCACAACCTTTGATTTGGATAACTTTGACAATTACTCTCCTAATCTTATAAATCTTGAGTCTGCATTCAAAGCTAAATTAAACCTTGGAAAGATGAAAGGAAAACAGATTGACAGTGACAGTGATGATGAATATGATGATGAAGACCTAGAAATCATTGATGCATTACTTGCAAGGAGAGATGCAAAAGGAAAAGGACAGTACAAAGGAAGAATATCATTAATTTTCTTTTCATGTGATGAAGTCGGACACATTGCTGCAAAGTGTCCAAAAAAGGAAGACAAAGGTGAGAAAAAGTTCAACAAGTATAAAGGCAAGAAAGATTACAAAAGCTACAAAGACAAAGGTAATAAATCTTGTTACATTGCTAAAGATTCTGATAGTGATGAAGATGAAGATGAAATGGTTTATATTACTATTAAGGACGAGTTAGATAATGAATATAATGAAAAGACAACACTATATTCTCATATTAGCGAGAATGACACTTGGATAATTGATAGTGGTTGTTCTCACCACATGACTGGTAAATTTGAACATCTTGAGCACTATGATGGTGGGAGTGTCAGTTTTGGGAATGATGAACCCTTCTATGTGAAAGGTAAAGGTTGTATTTCTTTAACAAAAGGAATCAAATGTGATAATGCTTATTGGGTTGAAGGACTAAGGCACAATCTACTAAGTGTGGCACAACTGAATAACATTGGTTTCAAGGTAAAATTAATGAATGGTAAGGCCAAGCTCCTGGATGGTAAGGGAAACCTAGTTGGAACTGGTAGAAAAACAAAAGGTAATCTATTTTATCTTGATCTCAATGAAATTTCATGATTTATTGCACAAGTAGAAGAAAGTTGGTTATGGCATAAAAGGTTATGTCATGTGAACTTTGATAACATGGTTAACACAAGCAAGAACAAAAGAGTAAGAGGAATTCCTATTCTGAAGAAACCTAAATTAGCAATATGCAAACAATGTCAAATTGGGAAGATGGGAAAAACTAGCTTCAAGAGAAAGAACTACAATACAAAAGAAGTTTTGGAATTGGTACATACTGATTTATGTGGACCAATTGGAACAACAAGTTACATGGGTGAGAAGTACTTCATTCTATTTGTTGATGATCATTCCAGAATAATGAGTGTTATGTTTTTCAAAGAAAAATTAGAAGCTTTTTAGAAGTTCAAATGGTACCTAGCCAGAGTTGAAAAAGAAATAGGAAAGAAACTTAAATGCTTAAGATCTGACAGAGGAGGAGAATTCATTTCTAATGAATTCAATAAATTTTTCAATGAAAGAGGAATCAAAAGACAAGTATCTTCCCTAGGTACTCCGTAGTAGAATGATATAGCACAAAGAAGGAATAGATCCATTGTGGATTGTGCAAGAACCTTGATGATTGAAAAGAATGTTGCTACCAAATACTGAAAGGAAGACATCAACACTGCAATTCAAACCTTGAACCGAGTTCAACTGAAGAAAGGTACTGACAAGACACCTTTTGAATTATGGTATGGCTACAAACCTAATATTCATTATTTCAAAGTATTTGGAAGTAAATGTTACATCTTGAAGGAAACAAGAAATGGAAAATTTGATGTAAAAGGTGATGAAGGTATATTCCTAGGCTACTCCTATAAAAGAAAAGCATATAAATGTTTGAATATTTCTACTCATAAAGTCATAGAAAGTGTGCATGTAAGGATTGATGAGTTTGCAAAAAGAGGTGAAGAATAGAGTAGTAAAGAGCCTCAGGATTACAGAAACTTTGTGTATTATGAACCTGATACTATACCTAAGACACAAGCAATGGTGATTGGACATCATCCCTGTCAACCATTGAATTCATCTACACAAACCCAAACAGTTCAACCTGAGTTGCAACCTATGCAACCCGAGCTGCTGGTAGAGGGAACCAAGTCATAGATAGAGTCACCTGAGTCAGGGAACCAAGTCATAGACAGAGTCACCTGAGTCTCAGATAGTGGAACCTGAGTATCAGACAAAAGAACATAACAGAACTTTTGAGCATGGTGAACCTAGTGGAACAAGCCCATAATCAAGAAGGAAGGATCTTGTACTTGCAAAATATGTTAGAAGGCATCATGCACCTGAGAAAATAATTGGAGATCAGACAAAAGGTGTAATGACAAGGAACAAAATTAAAGGTACATGTTTTCTTAGTGAAATTGAACCTAGAACTACTAAAGATGTATTGAATGATGAAATTTGGATCGAAGCAATGAATGAAGAGATTGAGTAGATAGAAAAGAAAAAAACCTGGACTCTTGTACCTAGACTAAAAGATAAAAATGTGATTGGTACTAAGTAGGTTTTCAGAAACAAGATGAATGAAAAAGGAGAAGTTTCCAAAAACAAGGGAAGATTCGTATGTAAAGGATATGCTCAAGAAGAGGGTATTGATTATGGAGAAACTTTTGCTCCTGTTGCAAGACTTGAAGGAGTCAGAACTCTTCTAGAATATGTTACACACAAAGGATACAAGGTATATCAAATGGATGTAAAATTTGCATTCCTGAATGGAATTCTTGAAGAAGAAGTCTATATTGAGCAAAATGAAGGTTTTGTAGATCCTAACAAAAGGAATATGGTTTGAAAATTACACAAAGCATTGTATGGACTGAAGCAAGCTCCTAGAGCCTAGTATGAAAGACTACATGGTTACTTGATAAACATTGGATTTCAGAGAACTAATGACAATAGTAGCTTGTATATCAAAGAAGGACCTTAGAAGAAGATACTATTAGAAGAAATATTTGTTGATGATATATTATTTACTAGATATGATGAATTATGAAAATAATTCTCTGAAGCTGTGAGTAAGGAATTTTAAATGTCTATGTTTGGTGAAATCAAATTATTTTTTGTATTACAAGTTTATAAGATGAAGGATGGTATCTATATTACTCAGTCTAAATACATCAAAGAGATACTAAAGAAATTTGGGATGGAAGACTTCAGACCACTTGGAACACCTATGCCTACTGGACATAAGTTGTCTAAGGATGGTGATTCAAAGGAAGTAAACCAGACTACCTACAGATCTATGATTGGTAAAATTCAATATGTTGTTCACACCAGACCTGATATTGCATTAGCATTTGGTATTGTTGCAAGGTTTTTAGCTAATTCTAGAGAGAATCATTTGATGGCTATCAAAAGAATTCTGAGATATCTCAAGGGTACTGAAGATTATGGATTATGGTACAAGAAAGGAGGAAACTTTGATTTGAAGACTTTTACTGATGATGATTGGGATGGAAGTGTTGATGATAGAAAGAGAACAAGTGGCAGAGCATTATTTCTTTGCAAAAGGTTAGTCTCCTGGACAAGCAAGAAACATAACTGCATTTCTCAATCTACAACAAAAGTAGAGTATGTTACTGCAGTAGTAAATTATTCAAACATCATATGGTTCAAACAACTGTTGTCAGGTATGAAGGTGGAAATCACAGAACCACTTATTATCTACTATGACGACACTGGTGCTATTAACATTTAAAAGAACCCTTTGATGCATACTAAAACTAAACATATTGCAATAAAGTATCATTTCTTGAGAGAATTGGTTCAGGACAAGGAAGTAAGATTGGAATATGTGAATACTAAAGAACAAAATGCACACATATTCACAAAACCATTACCTAAGGATGCATTTTTGTATCTTAGAGGAAAGCTAGGGGTAATTCCCCTAACTAAGGCTCACTAAAACATAGTTTAGTGATGCATCAACCGAGCTACAGAAGAGACTTAACATGTTGATGCAGATATTAAGAGCTTATTGCATATGAATCAGTACAGACATGTACATTAAAACTTCATTGGATATGTCAGTTGGTGTCTTTGGCATTGGTTGTCAAAGAGGGAGAGATTACTATATGTCATAAAGATTAATGATGGAGAGATTGATGACAAAGGAAGAACTTTATCAGAAAAAAAGATTAATGCAAGAGGGAGAAATTTGTATTTCAGTGATTGAGGGAGTTTTTGGATGAGAATCAGAATGAAGCTAAAGACATTAATAAAATTTGATGAGAATCAGAATGAGACTAAGGACATTAATAAAAAATTCATTCTTATGTCTGATGCTCTATAATTCTTTGTATTATGACATGTTGTGTTGTCATTGTGTGTGTGAAATATTGTACCTGTTACCTGCGACACAACACTTCAATAGGTCATTATATTAGTGGAAAACATGGTTAGATGAGCATATAAAGCACTAAAATTGAACTATTTCTTTTTAACTAAGAAGATTAAGATAAGAAACATAACAACCCTCAGATTATGCTACTATCAGTGACATATACGACTTAGCATGAAAGATTTGGGTTAAAAACAACTATTTAATCATTAAGCAATGCATATTAACTCTAAAAATGAACATTATAACTATGCATGCTAATGAAACTATGAAGCAATATGAAGCTATGTAAAAATGGATAGCATAACAATGCTTGAAACTCCTTCAAAATATGGGCATAACAATATTACATTCAAAAATTAAAGGCTCATTTGTGCTCAAAAATTCCTTCTATTTATAGAAGAAATGAGGAGAGAGAGGGGGACAAGGTTCATTAATGGAGTTGAAAAATTCATTAATGAGGTGTAAGAGAAATAAATGCCAAAGGCATTGAAGAGGAATGGGCTTAAGGAATCTCCATTAATGAGGCATTAATGAGAGCCTTTAAGAAGCATGGGAAGGGTGTAAGAGGCAAGCTTGAGAAGGTGGACTTAGAGAGAGTCAAGCTTGAGAAAGTTGACTTTCTCAAATGGGTTGAGTCCCTAATCACATTTTTAGGAATGTGATATCATTAGGAGGTGGGTTATAATGGGATTAGGATTAAGATTAGATTTAGCATGGAGTGAATAGGTTGGGATGAGTTTGAACCTAGGGTCAAGGTGGTTGAGGTAGGTTAGGTTATGGGTTTAGGGGAATATTAATGAAATAAATTATATTAAATATATTCATTCAAAAATAGGAATATTAATTATTTAAGTTTTTTATTGCTTTAGATAATTAATTAGGACTATAGCCAATTAATTAGATTCATTTAGGCTAGAAGATAGGCTTTGCAAGTGATTTGATATAAATAGGGATTTATTTAATTCCTCTTAAATTAATTACCTTAGCCATGTTTGATTTGAATTAAATTGATTTGATTTGATTGGCTTAGGTGATTAGATCACTTAGGAGATTAAATTTGATTTGAATGAATTATGTCAGCCAATCGAAGAGTTGTCTAAACATAATTGGGGGTATAATCACACTTAGGACAAATAGGGTCTATAGTTAGAGCAGACCAAATTTAGGTGGTTACATTTGCCCCTCTTTGAATTGATGTGAGAGCAGCGCATTGATTCAAAGAAAGTTTTTGATTTTTGTCTTCATAAATATTGAGAATTTTTCTCACGATCGAATGAAATGCCTGATGAGATCAGTCTCGCACTTGATTGAACTAAATTGATAGAATTGAATTTGAACTTGGTTGTCATCCAAAATCAATAAAAGATCTTAAAGATACCAATCCTGAACTTGGTTGTCATCCAAAGACTGATAATATTGATTTCGAACTTGGTTTTTGTCCAAAAGTTAGTATGAAGATGCCAGGAGCTTAGTAAGAATCTTTTAAAATGAGGAAACACAAGATATCCAGCTTATGAGAACCAAAGCTTTCTATCCAACAGTTCTGACTTAGTCAAGGAAACTGTCATGCCCCTACTTGTTTGATAACAAAGTCATTTTAATGCTATTTTGAGCAAGAATTTGATTGATGATAGTGTGATCATGCCCCCTCGGGAATGAAATCGAAGGAAAAAGAATAAAATACCTCTTGTGAAATGATGTATCACTTGCAGGAACAGGTAGGTCAAAAAGATTAGAGGAGAAGAAGTGAAGAAACAAGGGGTGTTTAAGAATAAAAACATGAGAACCAAGTTAATCACGTGAGAATGTGAGTGGTGAGACTGATAAAATGATGTCAGACCAAGATTTATGATGAAATGTGCAATTTGTTAGATTTGTGGAACAAATGGAGTAATTTTGCATTTTTAGGAGCTATCGCAATTCTGCATTTGCGCTATTTGTGTGAAAAAGTGAGCTTGTGAATTGTCTTCAATAACATCTTGCTCAAATCTAGTTTAAATGTCTAGACTTTCCTTTTAGGTATCTCCTGTGCTTTTCTTATTTTGCACGTCACAGACCAGGGATGTGACAATGGAGATGATATTTGTACTACTGGCATAATGAAAAATTTCACTGTGTAGGCTATTAAATTTCTTGTCAAAACTTATCACTTCGATTTCGTTCCCGATTAAAATGAGTTGAAGTTGCCTGGGAGGAGTTTTGGAACCCCTAAATAGCTCAAAAAACCAATATATATCTCAAAATTTACCATTTTACTATTCATTTTTCACTTTTATCCATAGTAAATCTGAGAGCTCTGCAAAGAAGATGGTGGTCCCAGTTAGGAAGCATTGTTTTGAGCTTAGTCATCGTCATCAGCGCCGGCTAATTATGTACCTCCGGTAAGTACCCGCAAAACTACCTTGTGAATTATGCAATTTTGATTTTTATGCATTACTATAGCTTGTAGAGCCCTTTTAATTCTGGGTCGCATCTGGGATTCTGGATCGCACCCTGTCAAACCCACTTCACATTTGGTATTTCCTGGATCGCATCCTATTTTTCTGAATTTCTGTGTCGCATCCAGGATTTCCTGGATCGCATCCTGTTATTTAGTTTTTAGATTAGTGTAGAAGAAGGAATCTGGTTTTTGTCGTACCCTGTCATTTTAGGATCATACCTTTTGTCTTGGGTCGCATCCGGGATTTTTGGGATCACACCTTGTATTCTCAATCGCATCCTCTATTTCCAGGATCGCATCTGGTAAAAGAGATTGCACCCTGAGTTTCGAGGATTGCATCTCATTTTTGGACTTAGAAACTTATCTATTTTGAACTGTTTGTCTGCTACGGATCCTGAATCACTTAGCTGATCATGATTCTGCATTTTTGTCATAGATAGAACATTAATTTATCTATGTATTGCCAAAACAAGCCAATTTTGAGGTAGTTTCATTTCGAGGCACATATCCAGGGTGTGTGCTTCCCTTGACCGGTCTTTTGTCTTATGACGAGCAGGAGACAGTGGTCCGTTGCAAATTAAAATCTTTGATAGGTTTACTCGATATAGGGGTAAACTGAGGGCTATTGATTGCTCTTGCTGAGAGATGGCACTCAGAGCACAACACCTTCCATCTCCCAACCGAGGAGATGACAGTTACTCCTGAGGATGTATGGCGCATACTGCGCATTCCTATTATTGTCCCTGAGGTGCGCTTTGAGGTGACTTCTGAGGTGGTGATTGGTACGGCTCATCGATATTTTCAGGATGATACCATTGATCAGAGATACCTTTCTTGGGATTACATGTGCAATCATTATGATCATTTAACTGTATATTTAGTAGGTTCGATTGGTGGCATCTTGATGCCAGACAGAGGATTGTACGCCTCTTTTCGTGATTCATGGTTCCCAAGCTTTCCAAAGGAAAGGGTTAGTAGCAAAGGTTTACAATGATAAAAATAAAGTACACAAGACTACCAATAATGAATAACTTGAAACATAATCAATAAAATATACAAGTAAAGAAAGGAAAACAAATGAATGCAAACCCTAAAGTGCTTGAATTTTCTATTGTCTCTCTCTAGTCCTTCCGAAATGTTGTTATTGATGCTCAGTATTGGTGTGGGAAGCGTCTATGACTTGAGAAGCGTAGATAATTTTCTAATTGAAATGTGTGTGTGATCGCAAGATGACTTGAATGCTAGAACCAAACTGACATAGTAATGGTGCACAAGAGCTTGAAATCATAGATCCTTCAAATGGTTATGAAGGGTTTATTATATAGGAATTGGGGATGATATGAACGATTGAGATCAATCCCAGAGATAGGGAGATGAACGGTTGAGATCAAAGGGAACTGGAGAAGCCATCAGTAAACTCCACCTCTTCAATTGGTAAAGAGGAGATAGAGTTTGGTTGACTGAAGAGCTAAT
>MU224926.1:24216-34912 GCA_018584345.1 Thuja plicata
TATATATATATTGCTTCACAATAGAGTCATATTATCTTTGCCCTCTTTTCTCTAATTTGAAGAAATCAAACTAGGCTTGATGTCCCAAAGACATCAACAAATTTTTTATTTAGCTTGTCTCTGTCAAACACAAAACCTTCTTCTCTATGTACTAGAAATAACCCAAAAATATAGCTATCATCTAAATGATTTAAGATGATGATATATTTTGACAACCTATAGAACAAATCTTCAGTATCTATACCTTCATTCAACAATTGTAAATTAGGCCTTATTTGATAATATTGATCATTATGTGACCAATGCCAATCATGGTTACTGAAAGATTTAGGACCTATAGAGCTTTTTTATTTTTACTTGCATTGTCACACTAATCAAAAATATCCTCCAACTAATAAAAAATACAATCATTCTCTGTCCCACATCTGGAGTCATCAAAATTTATTTTGTCACTAGTTTGCATACCCATATCAGAGTACCCTAAAGAAATTGCCTATAAAATATCAACCTTATGAAAACCATCTTCTTGTTTGTTGGAGGGAGAGAACTCATCCACATATTCATTAGGCATCTGTAGACCTTGAGTAACTGAAAGACCATCCTGAGGTTTTTTAACAAATGATTTAGAATCTTAAAGAAAATGACAATCCGCATAATTATCCCAATCAGTACTCAGCATCCTTTAACGAGCTTCTTTATCCTTTGAATATGGAAAATCACTATTGCTTTCATCATCTGATCTATCATATTCAACCTTATTATAGCAGCCTAATGAAAAAGAAGTACAAGGGGAATTACAAACACACATATCAAAATATTGGTCATCTTATATATGCTCTTTGTCAAACTTTATGTGTGTTGGATGTAAGAACTCAGAGATATCCCTAATTGAACATATCATATATTCATAAGTCAAGAACTAAAAAAAAAATCACTATGAAGTGAACCAATGTTATCTCTTTCATCCACCTCTGATATGTAGTCATAAGCATAATTTTCATTTATGCAATCAACATTTTCTTGCTAACTACACATATCCTCTGCCTCATATTGAGAAGGAGCATCACTATCATGATTCAAAGAGACAACATCCCCACTAGACTCATCTCTATCATTTTGGTTTCCATCATTCTCAAAATTAGTATCACTAGGCACAACCTCATGTACAATACAAGATTCAAGAACTTCACATTATTTTATCCACTTAGAAGCACACTCAATACCTTCTATCTTCACGAAAGTTGGTCAATCAATTGAATAATGAAAATAAACTTCAAAAAAAAAAAAAAAAACTAAAACTCACTCCTAAGGATGGAAAGGAATAATATACTCCTTTACATCAGCGGAAAATATCTTGTAAAAAAGAATGGGACATTCTCCCACCATTCTTCTCATGTTTCTTTGTAGTGACAAAATAACATGTTCCTCTAGCTTTTGTTTTAGCATTTTCACTTCTATAAGAACCTCTATATGATCTTCCAAAGATCCTCCACTATTGGACATAGGAGAATCTCTAACCTCTACATCATCCATTTTTTCAACTAATACATGCTTCCACATTATTTTTCAAAATGAAATCCTAATCTTGAATCATCCAAACCTCTTACAACACCTTGTTCCTTCTTGTAGTGCTTAGATCACTTAATAAGGAGACCATTTTATTATTTGAAAAATAAAATATGTCAATGTGGCAGAGTAGCTGCAAAAAATATTGATCTGAAGTCACCTTAAAATAACTCTTCAAAAACTTTGGTACAATCACCACCTCTCTGCAAAGGAAAAAAATGAATCAGTAGAGATCTCTTCACCCCACTCTAACCTTCTTCAAAACCAACAAACTCACAGCACAATCCTAATAGGAAATCATATAGATTCCTCCTTTGATTATGATTTAGTCATAATATCCCCAAGATCTTCTTCATCATCACTTCAAGTTGACATTTTTCCTTTGTAGCCTTTCTTTAATCATGCACACTGGTGTAATCATAGAACTCAGAGTTGTCACTCACCACTTGTGAGATAGTATAAGTATATCTTTGAATAGCTTGGAATTTTAGACACTCCTACAATGATAGGAAAAACAATTCACTCACTTTATAAGCAAGAGGAATAATTCTTTGTAGCTTATGAATCTATATCAATCATATCACTCTAGGAATGATTTGGACTAAATGGAGAACAAAGCTCTCTAATCCCCAACTAAGTGCATATGTTGTTGACTCTTGGATATGTAAAAATCCATCTGAATATTGAATTTGATTAATTTGTACAAAACTCTCCCTAATAAGGTCTACAATACCTTTCTATTCTATATCCCCAGTGGAGTCACCAATTTTTTTAGTATTTTTTCTTGCAATCTCATTTCCTAGAAGAGATTTTGAGACCAGGCTGTGAGATTACAAACCTAGGACACAAACTCAACACCCTCAGTAGAAAGGATACAAGAGAAAGTCAACATTGACAAGGTTCAAATACCTTCTAAAATTTGAGTTCCACACCACTCAGGAGCATACACCTAATATGTACACACATAACCCTTTGTGACAAACAATAGATGGTAGATATATATAACTATGGAATAGCTTTCAAACCTTTTGGTAACATGTACCTCAATGTTTTACCAAATCTTATGCAATATACCACTTTCATAAAGTATATTTGAAAACTAGAACTACTCTAACTATTCCTATAAACATAAAAGGGAAATTATTTTCTTTGATAATTTAGATTAATGGATCTCTGAAATACCATAGATCTCTCATAGGCTAATGCCTTATCCAATGGGAAATAGAGTCAAAAATAACATTACAAAGAAGATTATGAAAAAAGAAGACATCATAGTTTAATATGTTTAACAGCTTACATCAAACATACATCCTCAGTCATGGTCTACTTGTGAATCCACCTATGTATTCAAATATGTAACTATCTATTCAAAGTATTTAACCATCCCCTTGGAAGAGACCCTATAATCAACAATACATTAATGAGCATCCAATAAAAGAAAAGTTAACATATCTTTAATACTCCAACTCATACACATCTGAAGACAAATCCAAAATCACAATTATCCTTTAAATAACTCTATTGTTGATCTACAATAGATAAGACTAGAACACCCTGGATTTCTTAACCTTTGTGATTTGGAAAGCATAATGTAGACAACTTGATAACAGAAAAACCATACTATAATTTCATTCATAAAGCTAACTAATACAATGATATTCTTCTCTGGAACCATAAAGAGATCAAGAAAACCCTATATCCAGAGAAAAGGAATAAATATTTATAGACGAATCACACTTGGAACCTTCCTTGCCTTGCAAAGGATTCAAAAACCCTACACAAGAGGAAATAAATATATTTATATAATAAGGAAACCGTAGAATTGGATCTAATTGACATCTGTCCTTTCATATCTGATTTTCACTCTTGTTTCTCTCTCTTACTGACTTGATCTTTCTTTAAAAGATCTAAAAAATAATCTAATCTACACAACTTGTCTTGGGAAAACAACCAAAATTAATGGCATAAATGATAGGGAATGGACTAGGGTTACATAAAGTATACAAATTTGAAAATAAAACCCTAAGTCACTAGCACACAACAAAAATAAACCATAGTCAATAGAATACATCCACTCAGCATCCTATAGCCTCATAAATTTGACCCAAAAGATTAGATCGATCAATTTACTTCCTCTCCAACCTAGAAAGCAGTTCCATTGCCTAGAAACCCTGATAAATCAATTTAAAATTCAAATATCCATTACAATGACTACATGTGGCATGAAATTCCCTATCAACGACCAAGATTCAATCTATTATTCAACTTTAAAACACGGTCATCAATCAACATTTTAATACTCAGGAGCTAGGATCTAATCTAGATATGTGTCACTCTCTCATGATGCCTCTATGAATATCATTTAATAACCTTTTTTCCCAGGCATAACGTTGGTCATTCAATGAATATACATTTGCATTAAATTTATCATCCTGTGAAAACTTGAACCTATGATGACAGGATTCTAGACATCAAATGGTCACAAAGCCTCGATGGTTAATCTCTCTTCACTTTTTATCCCCAGTAATGCGCTTACCATCTGATGAAATAAATATAATGGTCTTCTAACTTTACTTTACCTCTGGCCACCTTCCACGTGTCTTTCAAGTAGGAAACCTTAATGACTAAATAGTCTTCATCTTTTGTTTAAGGATTTATGCCCACCGCATGATTAACCTTGATCTGATCATGGATTAACTTGTTTAAACCAAAGCACCATGGTCTCTAGCCTAAACCCTTGGTCAATTTTGTGCAAGCTTCATAATAAAATCCTAAAACCTCATGACTTGTTCTAATTTGAAGTTACCTTTTTTGAGTGACTTAAGTCTTTTAAAATTCATGTGCCTTTTTATCCTTGCCTTGTCTCCTAATCTCATAATCAGGACTGAATATTCTCAAGTGGTTTGGCAACTTGGTGGGCCTTTTATCTCTCAATATCTGAATGGTATGAAATATCCTTTAAGGATTGTGAGATTAAGACATGACCGTCAATCTTGTTTTGATCAAAGGGTTATCTCTAAGTTTCTATACAAAGTCAAGGTCAACACTTCTATTTAGATATCTGGGGAGGACTGTTGATGTAGATCTAATCATGTGGTCTACGCTAAATCTATGAATCAACTCAAGGGTTAAAGATATATTCAACGACCTGGCAGTTTATTTTATCTCTAGATCTCTAGATGTAAATTGATTTTGACCAAGTTGAGTTTGGTTTATTTGGGAATTCAGAGATAATCTTGTCATCTAAATCTCAAAATAGAAGCAGTGTTAAGTCAAAGATCATGAGATTACGTCTTGGATGTTGATGCAAAGTTGATCATGTGGCTATTCCATGATATCGGAATCAAATACAAGTTAATTCAAGTATTACAAGATTCAAAGATTCCTTTTATCTATGAATCTCTAGATCTAATTGTGGTCAAGTCAAGTTAAGCCAACTTCTATTTAGCAATTTAGTGATGCCTTTTCTCGCTGAATCTCCTGACTAAACCCAAGTTAAGAATAAATTTTAGATATCAGGAGATTTTTTTGATCACTAGATCTCCAAATTGTTCTAGGTTAAAATGGTTTTTTTGAGATAGAGTTTGGACCGTTCATCAAAGTAGAGATGTGGGGTTTGCGTTGGATCACCAGATAGGACAAAGAGTCAAAGGTGCATTCAGGAATTCAGAGGTAATGGGACAAGATGAAGACACATGTTCAAGTGCCAGATCTGATGTTTGGTTTACATCAAGTCTCAGATCAAACCTAGAGTTACATATATCATTTGATAATTTAGAGATAAATGTTATCTCTGAATCTTGAGACTTGACTAGCGTTAGTGTGATCATTCTGAAATTGTGAGATCTCCTTTATCTCCTAATCTCTTAATCAAGCCTAGGTTAATTTTAGTATTCGGAGATCTCATGGGGTGATGCCACATGTTTTAAGATAGAGATAATGGAGGGGTGGTCGTTGAATCTCCAGATGTGACTAGAGTTAGGAAATTTGACCAGTGACTTAGCGATTGCTTGGTCTCTAAATCTCCAAATCAAACTAGGGTCAAGAAAATAGTTCTAAATTAAGAAGCTGGATAAAGTCAAGTTCATGCAAATACTTTTAAATATTATAGTTGGCATTTTGACTTAATTGCAAGATGCAACAATGATAATGTTCAAGTCATTGTGCTCAAGTGACATGTGGAAATGTTGATGTCATAGGTCCTAGGCCTTCAAAGGGTGGTTAAATAGACATCAGGTTTGAAATGATCTATTGAATGGAAATTTTCCTTACTCAAAAAGAGCTTGACACATTATATTCAAGGCAAAGCGACAGAGAGACATGTGTTTTTCCCAGTCAGGTGGGACTGTGGTTTTAATACCGAAGGTAAAATAAAGGTCATTCAGGTTCCTTTTGATCATGTGGTAGGTGTAAAGCCTTAAGGGATAAGTGCATGATAGATAATTCATAAGCCTTCATGTGATTGTGCCACATGTCAATAGTGTGGCTAGAATGAGGTTAGAAAGAGTAAAGTAAAGATAAGACAGTTTCCTTTTGATTGTGTGGCTTGCAATATGACTTAAAGGAAAGATGAGAATAGATTAACCATTAATCCATTACACTGGGTTGATAGGTGGTGTTGCTGACATCCTGGGTCCTGGGTTCAAAAGTAGTAAAGGCATCGTAACTTAGAAAAGATCCAACCACTAGCATTTTGACTAAATAGAAAGATTCTCAGATGATAGTCTTTGAGCCTTTGTGCATATTGGCCACATGGAAGGTCAAGGTCTGGGTCAACGCCAAGGGATGAGATAAAGGTAAAGCAAGTCTTGGTAAATCTGATGGTGGGCGTTATGACTTAAAGAAAAAATGATCACAATTTAATGGTAGAGCCATTACAACAAGGCAACACTTGTCTTAATCTAATCTTAGTGCTCGAGTAGCTTAAAGAGATCCGCATCTTCATTTTCAAGTTAAGTAAACATTTTTTTCTCAGTCGTTGATGAAGAGCTTCATGCAATGACTAGCCATTTTAAATATTTTTCTAGTTTTCAAATGTCTTCATGGAGTTTCATACCATGGTTTCATGTTGCAGACTTTCTCAGGATTGGCTCGTGGTCTCTTTTTTGTCCTTGGATCAACTTTAAGGGTGTCCTTTAGTGGTTGAGGACAGTTTTTTAGTGCTAGATGTATTTATTGTTGCATGGTAGTGGTATGGGTTCCTAGTTTGTTTGATATTTGGGGAAAACCCTCTGCCCATCCCTTGTCTTTTTGACCATTATAATTGGTTAGTTTCCAGTGACTTGGTAGTTGGTGCAAGACAATTTTGTGGTTAAAGTGATCAAATATTTTGTTGATCTTTTGAACAAAGATAAATTTATTTTTGGCCTTAAGAAAGGAAGGACTTCAGTGCATAAGAATTATGAGGAAGGAAAAGTGTTAGATAGATGTTACCTTTAGGGTTCTACTTCTTCTACATAAGCTCTTCTTTTCTCTATTGTAGGGGTTCAGAAGTTCTATATTCCAAGTGTTGTTTCCAAGCTTTAGTCCCAGGGGATATAGAAAATAGTATCATATTGTATTTAGACAGAATATAAATTTATTGTAATATTTTTTATATTATTGAAGTGGCATGTTTCAGATAATATTACAACATGTACATGATTTATCAAACTTAATGAAATTATTCTAGTTACAAGTCACTCCTTGGTGTCTATCTCTTGAGTTTTGAATGTTCTAGTTAATTGCATAGAACTTCTCTATGTATACGTTTTATTGCCTAGTTTTGATCTAGGATGAAATTAAATTAGCTTTGGATAAAAAATAGATTCATTTGGTGTGTCTATAGAAGGATCTTATAAGTAGTGGTTGATCTGCATTGATTGTGTTTTTGGATTTGAGTCTTTGACAATAGTTGGTTCATGTTTTCTATATTTGCAGTTGAGATATGCCCAATGGATAAGGCACTGATAAGGGATTAGTAGATTTGGTTGAGATACATGTTTGATTGGTTTTGAGCTATATTATGAAATATTATACATCAAAACCATATCCATGTTCCCTATTTATTTATGGTTGTTGGTTGTATGGCCTGCATAGTAATGGAGAGTCAATGAATGTCTAGTTAGCATTTAGTACTTTCTTAGTATTATCTTTTGTTAAAATCTAGAAGTATATAAGTTATTGTAAAGAGTTGAGTTTTGTCTAGGTTAGGTGTACCCACCTTTGTTTAATAGAGCCAGAAGTGCAAAGGGTAATATTGTCCCTATAGTTAGCCCAGTTACCTTGCAAAGCTCTAATACTTGGAGATAACCACTCCTAACATTAGTCTCAAGGTATATTGGTGGCTTCTCAAAGTGTAACAATTTTAGACACCAACATGGGAAATAGTGTCAAACATAAAATTGAAAAGAAGATTATGAATAAAGAAGAGAGCATAGTCAAATATGTCTAATGCCTTACATCAAACATAGAATATCAATCAGGCTCTAGTTGTGAATCCACATGTGTATTCAAATATGAAACTAGCTATTCAAATTATTTAACCCTCCCCTTGGAAGAGACCCTAGAATAGACAATACATTAATCAAAATCAATTAAAATATAACTTGACATATCCTTAATCATCCAACTCATACACATCTAAAGACAAATACCAAATCATAGTTATCCTTTAAATAACACTATTGTTGATATACAATACATAAGAAAAAAATACCCTTGATGTTGTAACCTATCTGATTTAGAAAGCATAATGGAGACAAATTGTTAACAAAATGACCATATTGGAATTTCATTCATAAAGCTAACTACTACAATGATGTTCTTCTCTAGATCTAGAAAGAGATCAAGAACACCCTATATGTAGAGAAAAGGTAGTATTTTTTATAGAAGAACCACAATTGGAACCTTCCATGCCTTGAAAAGGTTTCAGCGCCCCTTCAACAGAGAAAAGAAAGATATTTATAGAATGAAATGCTTGAATTAGATCCAATTGACATCTGTCCTTTGATATCTTGTTTTCACTTATCTTTCTTTTTCTAACCACTTGATCTTTCTTTTAAAGATCTGAAAAATATTCTGATGTGCACCACTCATCTCAGGAAAATAGCCAACATTAATGAGAGAAATGATTAGAAATGGACTAGGGTTACATAAATTTTAACATAAAGCCCCAAGTTACCACCACATGGAAAAAGGAAACCATAGTCAACATAGACATCCCTTTAGCATCGTATAGCCTAAAAAATTTAACCCAAAAGATTAGATCGATCGATTTACTTCATCTGCAACATAGAAAGAAGCACCACCGCTTGAAAACCCTGAGAAATCAATTTAAAATTTAAATATCCAATACAATGGCTACAGGTGGCACAAAATTCCCTATCAATGACTGAGATTCTATGTTTTATTCAACTTTAAAACATGGTCGCTGACCAACCTTTTAATACCCAAGATCCACGATCTGATTAGGACAGTCGTCGCTCTGTTGTTATTCCTCTATGAATATCCTTTGATCACTTTTTGTTTGAGGCATAATGTTGGCCATCTGATGAAGATACATCGGCATTAACTTTATCTACCTTTGAAAACCTTGACCCACATTGATAGGATGCCATACGTCAAATGGTCACAAATCCTTGATGGTTAATATCCATTCACTTTTGATCCCTAACAATGTGCTTACTATCTGATGAAATAGATCTGATGGTATTGTAACTTTACTTTACCTCTGGCCACCTTCCACGTGTCCTTCATGCACGAAGCCTTAAGGACTAAAGATTCTGTATCTTTTGTTTAAGGATTTACGCCCACCACATGAATAAACTTGATATGACAGTAGATTAACTTCTTTAAACCAGATCATTTTCCATGTGTTGCATTTTAATGAACCCATGATGGATAAAAATATTGCATCTCTTAACTAAAGCTTAGCACCTACCACTCTAATGAAATGATCTAATGATTCTGCCAACTTTACAAACCATAGGCCCCAATTCCCTCAAAGGACATGTGTCTCAAAGGTGTGAAGAATCAATGAATAACTACATTACACCCTTACCTTCATGGGGACATAAAAATTATTAGATTAGATCAGATCAAACCAAATGATAACTTGCCTATTTTCTTTGACACTTTCAACGTGGTGCGTAGTCGTTATTCCACAAAAGTTTAAAAAAATGCATCTCTCGATAACAAAAACACGCTAACCAGACAATAGGATATGATCTAATGGTCCATGAACCTACTTTTATCTTTGATTTGAGAGGGACACATGTCAAAACATTGTGATGGCTTGAACAATAATCCTCATGCATCTTCGGATCATGGGATAGCGACAACTATTGGATCAAACTAAATTTGCATGAATCTTATCCTCCTTTATCCTAGCAACCATCTTCCACATGTCACCCTTTGATTCGCTGGGACCTATGCCATCTCACCATCCAACTTGGCCCTACCACCTATCATTCTTACACATTTTATCCAGTATTAATGCCTCGATCTGACTAGATCTATCATGACTCAGATCATGCAATATTTCCCTACTGAAATCTGTCACCACACGGAACCTGCTACCTCGTTATCTCTATACAGGCCCACAAAATTTCCTCCATGTCTTCCAACTGGCTGCCACTAACCGTTTGACCTCGAACTACTCACCAAAAATCTTCCTGTCTTTTGGCACATAACTAATTTAGGTTTGGATATAAAAATACTAAGTGCTTTCACCACATATCCAATGATGGGACAAAGGACCTGAAATGTTTCAAACAAAAAACAGGCTAGCAAAGGTGCCATGGACTATCTTACTATTTCCAACACCCTTTTTATTGCATAGAGACCTACCAGATGCAATAAAACATGACTTCCCCGTCCCTCGACATCCTTCTCACGTGAGGTAAAGAACAAAAATCTCTTCAAATTGAAGATTTCTATCATGAAAGAAGGTTAAAGCTCTACAAAAAGCTTAAAATGGTACTCACAATAATAAGTACTAACAGTGGCTCTCACTAAGGAAGGCTGAACACAACTTCAACACTAGATTCTAGATATCTTAGAAGAGTAGACCAAAAACTTCACACCAAAACCCTACAACAAAAAACACTAAAGCACTATATATATATATATATATATATATATATATATA
>MU224926.1:56633-99703 GCA_018584345.1 Thuja plicata
GTGCATCACCTAGTAGGTAGTTTGCTTTCAGTCATTTCCCTTTCATGCAATCCTTCTATCCCTTTCCCTCAAAAGATTTACTTTCTTGTTTAAGAAGAAAATTAAGGTGATTATCCAAGAGGAACCATCCTAGAACCTGGAGGTCTAATCTCAGTTAGCATAAGGTCCCACAACCTTGAGATGATTCCCATGTTATACTGGATTATCAAGGCCAAGAGAGCTTGAGATTAGAGGCATAAATTTAGTGTATAACACTTACTATTCGATGAAACAAATCTGAGAGTCTTCTAACATTACTAAACCTCTTGTCACCTTCCATGTTTCCTTCAGGCCCAAATTCTTAATGACTAAATAGTCTGGATCTTCCATTTCAGGCTTTATGCACACCGCATTATTAACCTTGATCTAATCATAGATTAACTTCTTTAAACTAGAGAAAAATCCATGTGGTTCATGGTCATGAACTTGTGATGGATAAAAATTGTGCATCTTCTCAATAAGTCTTAGCGCCCACCATCATATTGAAATGGTCTGACAGTTCTGCCAACTTTACAAACTACAGGCTCCACTTCCTAGAAATGACATATGTCTCAAAGACATGAAGCCTTAATGAATAAATATCACACATCTTGACCTTCATGAGAACACCACAACCATTGGATTCGATAATATCAAACCACACAATAAATTTTATGTTTTCTTGGTCACTTTGCATGTGGCGGGTAGTTGTGATGCTACAAAAGTGAAAAAAATTTGCATCTTCGGATAACAAAAACATGCCAACCACATGATAGGATCTGATCTAAAGATCAGTGAACCTTCTTTCATCTTTTATCTCAGAGGGACACTTGTCAACGCATCTTGATTTGTTGAACAATAATCCTCGTGCATCTTCCAATCACGAGATAGCAACTATCATTGGCTCAAACTAAATATGCATGAATATTATCCTCCTTTATCCTGGAAACCATCATCCATGTTTCACCCTCTAATTTATTGGGACCTCTACCACCTAACCTTTGAAGTTGGCCCCGCCACCTATCAGTTTGCCACATGTCATCCATTCGCAATGCCTCTATCTGACTAGATCTATCATGACTTAGATCATGGTATAACACCCTCTTGATATTTGTAAGCATGCAGAACCTATTGCCACATCATCTCTATGTGGGCCAACAAAATAGCCTCCTTGTTCACCAGCTAGCTACCACTTACTGCTTGTCCTCAAACTGCTGGCCAAAAATCTGCCCTCCTTTTGGCACTTAACCACTGTGAGTTTGGATATAAAAACACTAAGTCCTTTCACTGCACAATCAATGTGGGACAAAGGACCTGGAACATTTCAAACCAAAAAAATAGACCAGTGAAGGCACCATTGACTATGTAACTCTTTCCAACCCTTTTTTTACTGCATAGAGACCAACCAAAGGTAGCAAAACATGACTTCCTTGTCCCTCTACAACCTTTTCACTTGATATAAAGAGAAAACACCTCTGCAAATTGAATTTTTCTGCCATGAAATAAGTGTTAAGCTTTGAAAAAATATTAAAATGTTACTCATAGAAATGAGTACTAACATATAATTTGATGTATCTATATGCAAAACTATTTTTCACATCCGTATTATCCTTATATCTCCTTCGAAAAATCCTATACCCTTATCTTATCATCATAATTTTTCTTGCACCAACAATATTATAGAATATACAAAGTCCTTATTGCTGGAATTAAAGAGGCTTTGTCCCTTAAGGTGAAGGTCATATGTATCTTTGGAAACTCACAATTTATAGTGCAATAAATAAATGGAACAAATTAGACCAAACATGCTAAATTAATGAAATATCAGGATCTTGCCTTACATCTTTTGAATAAATTCTCTTCTTACTCCATTTCTTCATTATCAAGAAAACATAGCCGTCATGTTGATGCCATTGCTAGTACCTCTTCTCTTATCTCATTATCCATAATCTTTTTAGTCATGATATTTATAAGATTCCTAGTATGGATGACTATTGTCTCACTCTTCATTTGGATGAATGGTATTCACACATAAGATGGTACTTTCCTTGAAGTAGAAACATAAAATACTAGAGCTCAAATTCACAAATTGATGGGGAGCTCCTCTCCTAGAGCCTTATAGCTCTCTCTAAGACCTTCTCTTGGTCTTCTTTATGTTAGTAATAACTAAGAGTGGGGGGGGTGGGGGGTGAATCGGTGGCCTAAAAAATTTATCCTTTAAACATTAACCACCAATCAAATGAATCTTAGATTATTAAGTCCCTACAAGATGTATGCCTTGAAATACTTATACTAATTAACTGTCTGTCAGTTTTCCTTTTATGACCTTATTCTCCTTGATAACCAATAAGTAGTAAAACTTATTTACTGATACTCAGTAAATATGTAGAGTATACCAATCAATCTAGAAATGCATATGTGAAATGTAAAACAGTAAAGTAATAAACCATACACACATAACACATGGATTTTTAACGTGGAAACCCTGTTAAGGGTAAAACCACTGGGACTGGTACCCCAAATTTTCACTCTTCTGAAGTGAGCCGTGTTAGGAGACAACCCTGTTAAAGGTTACAAAATCATTGATAGGTGTGACATTGTTAGAGGATTTTAATAATAGAATGTCACTTGATATGTGGCATGTATATGCTACCAATATTGATCAACCTCTCTGGGCATAATAGGTATTTGGTATATCTAGTGCTACCTAACTACATCAGGCTCCTTCTTAGACTATGTTTCGGTATCGAGAACTCAATGCTATCTTCATGACAATCTTTTGGAAATTTGTTAGGATATACCTCAATTATAGAAGACGGTTAAGTCATGCTCTATTAAAAGACTTGATGCTTCAATGGTTAATCTGAAACAAAATGACCTATTTCTAATACAACTTGAATTACAGATTTTCAAATCTATTTGAGTACAATAGCTCTCTGATCAATATATAAATTCAATTCTTTGTGCTCCACACTTTCTTCTCTGTGATGTTGTGCTTCGCTATTTGTCCCTGTCTACAGAATTCCTTAGCTCTCCTTCAACTTGATTGATCAGGACTATATGAATTTATCCTTCATCAGTTTCTCTTCAAGATCCTCTTTCGATTCACTCCCCTTCCCATGTATGTGAATTACAAAAATGAATTAATTTTGTCTCTTATATAGACATGATCTTCTTTAATTCTTGATTCTTGATTCTTGGCATGAAAAAAAATCCACCCAATCTGATTTAAAGCATAACTCCTAATTTAGCTCGTAGTTATCTTCTTGCCAACTGTACAAATCTTCTTTAAATCAGTTACTTAACTCTGGTTGAATAAAACAAATAAAACAACTAGTTAAGTCTATCCTTAAGCTAACCAGCTAGATATTTTGTCATTTTCTTAACTCTCTGTTATGTCAATCAACTCTGGAGTTAGTCGCCAGTGATAACTGCTAGTTCCATCGGTGTAACTCCAGTTAGCTTCGGGATCTCCATCTATCGAGCATCATTGGATTTAGCTTCATCAGGCAACACTATTTTCTGCTCGTTGGGTATCACTATGAATTTTTTTCATTTCCTTTACTGATGGTGTGCACTCCATCGGTGTTGTCTGTCACTTAGTGAATACTTGACTTTTATGCATTGTTGAAAGCATAACCTTTGTTCCATTGATTCTCTGAAGTCTTTGGAATTATGTACATGACCATATAGATTATATTAAGTTGACATCGATGACAATATAAGCTATTAACTGATTTAATTCCTTGCATTATATTCAACTTAACATTATCAAACATTCAATCAGTTACATGTCATCACTTTAGGGTCTCTATCTCTAGCCTAACTAGAGGATGCCTCTTTGATTCCCTCACACACTAGGAGCTCACTAACAACTTCAAACCCTTCACTAGACTCTCCTCCATAACCTTCTCACATTGATGGATTCACTAACCTCCTACCATTCCAATCGTGTCAAATTCTTGTGGATTGGTTCCCCAACTACTCTTATGTCTAATCCAACCCCTATAGATTCAATTTTTTTGGTCCTTCACCCATTTTTCAATTAGGTTCCAAAGTACTAGTCTTTTAGGCCTTGTAGCCTTTTTAGGCCTATTAGTCCTCCTATTCACTGAAGAGGTGGATTTTCTCCTAAAACCCCTTAACACCCCTAAAAAAAAATTGCATAATCTTTGTGGGTTTTTCCTCACCTTAAATATTTTCTAGGTCTCTGATTCTATTCTTGTCCATACAATGGACTTTCACCAAACCCCTAAAAATAAGAGTTTCTAGGGCATGAAGACTGGTTTGGGTTCTTGGGTTTCTTTCATTGATCAATTGAGTTCCTCAAAAATTATCCTTCCATCATAAGGTCTTCACTTCATCCCCCCACACTCCCCTATCCTTGATTGTCTCATACCAATCACTCAGCAACCTTCATTGCCTATGCACTGTTTAGTTACCCTAGCCAGAATAACTATTACTCGCCTAGGGCCTGAATGTTCCCAAGCTTACCCTACACACACACACACACACTCCAAAATCCATATCTACAAATTATATACAAGGCTCTAATGTATTCCAAGTGGTCATGTAGTTTGAATCACGTGAACACCAAGAAAAGCCATCTTTTACATGACTGGACCAAAACTAGCCAGTGAACTCACAAAATACAAGAATTTAAACAGAAGATAACCAGAAAGAAAAATTAACTAATCCAATTCCACATGGTTCACATTTCAAACACTCCCCATGCTTTCATTTCATCCATTCAATCCACAAAATTGATGGATGATGGCTCTGTATGCTAATTATAGTGTAAATTGGTTCTTTTCAATAACCAGTATGTACAATATGAAATATCACCATCATATTAGGGTTGAAATAACCTTATATACTTTCATCCCTCATTTCTAGACCCTCTGGTTGGAATTTGGGATTCATAAGAGCCGATTCCTAAAATCTAGGAAATGTTGTCATGACAACTTTGACAACTTTTGTCAAAATGACACTTTCTCCACTTTGATGGTCCTATTTGGTTTCAAATCTTACCAAATGACCTTAGATGACTTGAAAACATTAAAAAATTTAAAAAATTATCATTTTGGTCAACCCTTTGGTTGACTTCTAGGTTCTAGACCCCAAGAATCAACTTGACTCAACCACACACAAACCCTAATCTCTCATAACACTAAAAAAACCCAAAACACATTAGGGACTTTATAACTTAGTCCTTATTCATGGATGGTTGGCCAAAGCAACCTACAAGCCAAAATGACTAGAGATCTTCCTAAAGACCTTAGGGTGCTCCTGCACCATCCTCCCCCTACAATAAGCAAGTTAAGGTACCCATGGTGTCAGGAACTCCTCACTTATTCCATGCTTCTTGAAGTCACTCTCAGCTATCCAAGTAGCTTCTGACTCTGGTTGCTATCTCCACTTCACTAGATGCTCCATATCAACTTTGTGTCTTGTCTTCTTCTTTAATCTTTAATCCATTATATTTTCCACTTGTGACTTGACCTGTTCTAGAGTCTTGAACTCTCCTACATTTCTATGCACTATGTACTGTACTGCAACTCATCCATATCTGGCCCCTTATACTTGATCAAATATTTCACATTGAAGATTGGAGAAATTGACATCTCCTTGGGAAACTCCACCTTGTAAGCATTGGGTCCATACTTAGCCAATATCTTGCAAGGTCCAATCCTTTTCATTAGTAGCTTGCTAGGTATACCTTTTTGTAATATTTCATTATTTAGGAATACCATTACTAGTTCACCCACTTCAAACTACAAATCTCTTCTTCCTTCATCTCTTTTAGCCTTCAACTTTTGATTGGCCTCTATTAAGGTATTTTTTACTTGTTCATGGACTTCCTTCATTGATTGTGCAAAGTCATCAACATGTCCACTAACTACTTGATATACTTTGAGGTCTCTAGGCTCCATCACACCCCTTGGATGTTCCCCATACACAATCTCAAATGGACTTTTCCCTGTTGTCCTATAAATGTGCTATCATTATAGGCAAATTCTTCTTGTGGGATAACTTGCTCCCATCCTTTCCCATATTCCTTTGTCAGACATCTAAGTAAGTTCCCAAGAACTCTATTGATTAATTCAGTCTTCCCATCCATTTGAGGATGGTAGGTAGATCCATGGGATAAGTTTGTACCTAGTCTCTTCCATAGGGTCTTCCAAAAGTGCCCCATGAACTTCACATCCTTGTCTGCAACAATACTCATTGGTAGGCCATGATTCCTCACTATTTCCTTGAAGAACAAGTAGGTAATATGGCTGGCATCCTATTTTGTTTTGGATGGTATGAAGTGGCTCATCTTAATAAACCTATCTACCACTAAAACCACAATGTTTAAACCAGTTGGAGTCGTAGGTAACCCCACTATGAAGTCCATACTTATACACTCCTGAGGTCTATTTGGGATGGGTAATGGCTGGTAAAGTACTACATTTAATGAAGTTCCTTTAGCCTTCTGACATATGCCACACTATTCCACATATCTTCTTACTTACTTTTGCATTTTTAGCCATGATTAGAACCTTTTCACTAAGTCCAATGTCTTATTTAGTCCAAAGTGTCCATTTAGGCTCCCATTATGTTTCTCATGTATGAGGTTCTCCCTTATAGAGACTTTTGGAACACAAAGTTGATTGCCTTTGAATAGAAACCCATTCTGGAATGTATACTCTACAGACTTACTATGAAAGTGATTATCAAAATCTTTGCACACTTTGTAAATCTCTAAGAAATCTGAATCTCCCTCATATAGGTGCTTAAAACCTTCAACTCATGTACTCTAAAACTAAATCTCTTGAATGGTGAGTAGTCTCCTACTAAAGGCACATGCAATCTTGTTTTGCACCCCCTTATTATGTTTTATAGTTAAGGTATATGACTGTAGGAACTTAATCCATTTTATTTGTCTCAAGCTAAGCTTGTCTTGAGTGTTTATGTAACTCAATGCTTGGTTTTCTATAAAGACAAAAAACTCTTTAGGAAATAGATAATGCCTCCATTTATTTAAGGCTTGCATAAGAGCATATAGCTCCAAGTCATAGGAAGATTATCTAGACTTAGCCTCATTTAATATTTCACTCAAAAAGGCCACATTCCTACCTTCTTGGCTTAAGACTGCTCCTACTACAATGCTTCTTGCATCACACTCCACAATGAATAGTTTATCAGAGCTAGGTAACAACAATATAGGTTGAGTGGCTACTTCTCTTTTCAACCTTTCAAATGCCTCATTAGTTGCCTTAGCCCATATGAATTTATTCTTCAACCCTCCTTTGATAGTCTCTAGGACTAAAGCACAAATCTCACTGAATCTATTAATGAACTTCCTATAGAATTGGGCTAACCCATGGAAGCTCCTAACTTTAGTCCCTATCTTAGGAGTAGGCCAGTTTAATATGGCTTCTACTTTCTCTTTGTCCATTTTCAATTCACCCTTGGAAACCACAAAGCCAAGGTAGACTAACTCTTCCTTCATGAACTCACTCTTCTCAAGGTTTATGGTGACTTTCTCCTCCTGCAACATCTTCAAAACTAACTCCAAGTGTTTCGTATGATCCTCTTTGGTTTTACTCAATATGAGGATGTCATCTAGATAGACAACTACAAAAACAACTATATAATCTTTCAAAACCTCATTCATCACCCTCATAAATGTGCTTAGTGCATTGGTAAACCTAAAGGGCATAACTAACCATTTATATAACCCTTTTGTAGTCTTAAATGTAGACTTCCACTCATCACCTTCCTTCATCCTAATTTGATAGTACCCACTCTTCAAGTTAATTTTAGAGAAGTACTTAGCACCCCCCAAGCAATCCATCAAGTCTTCTATTCTAGGAATTGGAAATCTACACCTGATATTTATCATATTTATTGCCCTATAATCAGTACACATCCTCTACTTACCTCACTTCTTAGGAGCTAACACCACTGGGACAACACAAGGACTTATGCTTTTCCTAATCAATCCTTGGTCCAACAATTCTTTCACTTGTCTGGCTAGCTCCTTATTTTTCTCTGGTGTCATCTTGTATGCATCTTTGTTTGGCAAGGTTGCTCATATTATGAAGTCAATTTGATGACTTATCTGCCTCTTTGGTGTTATTGAAGCTGGTTTACCCTCACATATTATGTCCTTGAACTGGTCCAATAGCTCTCTCACTTCTTTTGGCGTATGTTCTTGCTTATGAGTCTCCTCCTTCTTTGGGTTTAACAAGATTAGATAGCCAAATTCCTCATCCTTCATATCCTTTAAGAATTCTTTCCTACTCATCAACAAGGTACTAGATTCTTCCTTCTCCACTATGTCTTCCTCTAGTAAGGAATGTATCTTGAATTTTATCTCATTTTTCTTGAAGGAGTACTTATTATCTTTCTGATGTAAGTGTTCCAAATGGCTTGCTTGCACAATCTCCTAATAAGATCTTCTTTATCTTCTTCAAGGATCCTAATCTCCTCTAGGTCATTATTAGGCTTATATCATTAACTAATTCCTAATCCTACTCTTCTCTAAGAGTCTCCACTTTTTTCTTCACCTTTGAAAGACTAACACCCTAGTAGTTACTTCACTTCTTCACTTCTCCTACTTACACTTAGAAGTGTCTAATTGCCAATTTTCACTCTAACACTCATGAATCACTTGAAGGGGTTTCCATCATCATGTAGAAAATTCATTTTATCACAATTGAATCCATCTTGATGGTTATCATATGAATTTTCAATCGAGTCCAAGTTCTTGTCTCTAGGAGGCCTAATTTGGCTTACTTCCTTGTAGCCCTTGACAATGTCTTTTTCTCACTTCTTTCAAAAATTTTCCAAAGAATTTCAAATTCTAAGACCATATCTAGATACCCTTTATATTTTTACAAAATATTTTTTAGGTCTTAAACCCCTAATTCATCCGTACATGGGGTTTCTACAAACTATGACCAATAGGGTTTATAGGCCTAAATTCTAGGACAATCTGCAACACTATGCAAAACTTGCTCAAAACTTGACTTAACTGATTGGTATGGACTCGATCGTCTTAATATTTCAAGGTAACACTAAAACCTAACTAGAAATGTACTTGTATGGTACAATTCTTTCTTTCCTTGCACATGAATGCTCATTGTTTCACTTCCAAACTACTAACCGGATAGTGCATGCTCGCCTAGGGCTTGGATCTAAAAATAGAAGCTCGACTCTCTAAGACTCCTAACTCTACAAATATTTACACCACTGACTCCCCTAATATTTCCATCTACCCTTAGGTTTTTTCCATGGTTAGATTTCATGGGAGAGTCATGACTTGACTATTTGGTTAGGACAGGACCAGTGAACTCTCTAGTTACAAAACAATTTAGCTACAAGTATATACTATCTCCAATAAACTAACTCATTGAATGAAAAATGCCTATAACTATCCTATGCACACAAAAAAACCATTAGATTCAAGCTCTCAATCCATAAAATGTGACTATCACATAAAAATGCTTGAGATTCTCAGAAAACCAGAATTGCAGAGCTTTATTCAACTTCACACTTGTTACAATGAATGACTAACTATTTGATTCAAGTCCTTTTCCCTCCATTATATTCCTTCTTCCTTAATTCTAGGCCTTCTTGGTCAATTCCCCACTCCTATTTTCAAGGATAAACTAATGTAACCAATGTTGCATGCAAAATTTGCAATTATTGCAAATGTTGTCATCACAACAATTTAGCAACTTTTGGCATCTTCTCTATTATGCCTTCTCCCTACATTTTAGGACCTCTAACCTCTTGAATTCAAGGATCCAAGATCATTAAATACCCTATGGCATCTCTATGTCCACATTTAAGTGATTTGGACACATTCATGACTCCAATCCCACATTTAGTAACTAATCCTAAGAATTTGAAAAACTATTAACAATGGCTATTGTTGTGACCTTACTCCTAATGAATAACTCACTTAGCCCACATTGCAATGACCTACTAAGGTCTAAACACAAACTAACCTATCTTGACTTCGCCAATGTCAGGTATAAGCCAAAATGAAAACAACTTGGAGGTTATCCTAGGTGTGCTCTTGCACCATCCTCCCCAAAACAAAAAGATCAATCTACCCTTGGATTGAGTATGCTTGGATCAATCCCCATCTTCTTGAACTTTGATTCTTTGATCCATACTACATCAACATTAATTTGATCATGCCTTTTGATCAAGTTCTCCTTGTACTCTTTTGTTCTAGTCTTCTTATATACTCTTGTATCTAGTATGTTGTCAACTCATGTGACTCTAGCTAAGGGTAATTGTAGATCTTCCACATCTTTGATCACTTCTTGGAGACTCTGATCCATGTCTTGCTGTGGTCCTTTGTAATGGACTAAGTCTGGAATATTGAAAATAGCTTATAGTCCATTGTGTTCTGGGAGCTCAACTTTGAATGCATTTTCACCATACTTAGCCAAGATAGGATAGGGACCTATCCTTCTCATCAACAACTTGTGAGGGACTCCCTTCTGAAGTCTAGAATTGTTAAGATGCACCATGACCATGTCACCCACATTGAACTGAATTGATCTTCTACTTTCATCAATCTTTGCTTTATGTTTCAAGGTGTTCTCTGTCAAAGTTTTCCGGACTGTATCATGTATTTCTTGCATTGCACAAGCAAATTCATCAGCATATCAACTTTCCTTCACTCCATCCTTTAAGTCTCTAAACTCATATACTCCTCTAGGGTGTAATCCATACACAATCTCAAAAGGGCTCTTCCCTGTTGACCTATTGATGGTGTTATTGTAGGCATACTCAGCCTGTCCAATCAATTGATCCCATTTCTATCTGTACTCCTTTATCAAGCACTTTAGTAGATTTCCAAGGCTTCTATTCACCACTTTGGTCTAACCATCAGTTATTGGATGGTAGGTAGACCTAAAGGATAAATTAGTGCCTAATCTTTGTCAAAGAGTGTTCCAAAAATGACTCATAAATTTGGTGTCTCTATCAGACACAATGCTCTTAGGTAGCCCATGGATTCTTACTATCTCTTTGAAGAAGAGAGAGGCTTTTTGGCTGGCATCATTAGTGGTCTTTCATGGCACAAAGTGAGCCATTTTACTAAACCTATCCACAACTACATAAACACTATCCATGCCTTATCTTGTTTTGGGTAACCCAACTACAAAATCCATGTTCAAGCAATCCCAAGGCCTAGTGGCAATAGGTAGTGGCTGATAAAGACCAACATTTGAATAGTGCAGGAGCACACCTAGCTCAAACCCTTAGCTCTTTATTTCTGGCATGCACTGACTCTATCCAAGTTAGGAGAGTTTGTGTGGACCCTAGAAGGTCATTTGTTTTCCCTAAGATAGATATGACTAGGTCAATCCATGTCTAGCTAGGTTTCTTGATTGTTGGTTAACACTGTTGGTTAACACTATCAATTAACACTGTGTTGGTTAACACTTTCGATTAACACTATTAGTTAACATCATTGGTTAAAACTATCGGTTAATTTAGACTGGTGGTTGGTTTTACATTACTGATGGTCGGTAAAGTCAGTCGTTATAGCCTGTGAAAAGTAGATCTTGTTTTTTATGGACAGTATGGTTAATTGTAACAGTTCCTAAAGAGATGCTTGAAAATATGTGGGTAGTTAGGGTCATTCCAAGGAGAGGATGGTTATTAATAACATCCGAAGCCTTCATTTGTGAGATCTAGAAGAGAGAGTAGAGATTGAAGAAAAGAGAAGCTACAGGAAATCATAGAGTTGCATATTATTATACTGTTTTGTTTTGTTTCCAGTAATGAGAAGTTGCAGATAGTGTGTTTAGTGGATATCAAAATTCTTTGTTCATTTTTCATGCCAGTAGATTAGTTACTTTATTTTCTATTTTTTAAGTTCTTAGTTCTTCACCTATTCTAGGTTGTAAGCAGTAATGGTCCCTCGAGATTCCTAAATCCATGGTGAGAGTCATGTGTTGGCATGGAACTCAAGATGAGCCCTTGTACATAGTTTCCTTTTTGTTTTTTTTAAGAGAAGCAATAGCAAAGAGTATGGAGATCTTATCCTAGCTGAGCTTTCTAATAGTCTGGCTAGGGAAGAGAAATGAAAGAAATGTTCAAAAAACATTGAATAAGCAAGTAGAATGAATCTATTTGTGTAGGTTCAGCAAGAATATGAAAAGCACTTGGATGGGTAACTGAGTCTTGAAGAGGAGGTGAAGTTGAGAGTGACTTACCTCAGTTTAGGGTTGTGAACACCCTATGAGATCTAGAAGAAAGGTGTCAGAGCAGAGCCAAGCTGGTTCTATAGCAGCAACAAGACTTCTATCTACATCAGATTGGTATCAGAGCCCTAAAATATTTGGGTGTGTGTTGTTTGGATGTTATTTGTTGAAATGCATATCAACTCATCCAAGATGGTGACCAATGCGAAACTCACAAAAGATGTGGAAGAGAAAAAGGAGGAGAATAGACTCCTGAAGGAACAGTTAGCCGAAATGGTGACTAAGTTGGAAGAAGTATAGCTTAGGACTGTAGCAGTCAGTGAATGGATGAGAGAAGCTTATGGAAAGGGTAAAGTAGTGGAAGAGGAAGAAATTATTCCAGAGCTAGACCATGTTCTTCAAGAAGAGCCATTCTTGAAAGCATTGAAGGCAATGAGTGGTAAGTGCTTAGAAGGTGTGCCTCTATTTAGTTGAAAGATGGAACCAGAATTAATCATGGAATGGATAGAAGGTCTTGAAAATCACTTTAACTATGATAATATGACCGAAGCTTAGAAAGTTAGAATAGCCAAGACAAGGTTGAGGGGAATTTCTCTCACTTGGTGGAAGTTTGTCCAAGATGAGAGGGAAAAAGAAGGAAAGAACCCCATAACTAGTTGGAAAGGTATGGTGGCCAAGATGAAGTAAACTTACCTTCCTGATGATTATGAAGTACAGTTGCACAAAAAGAGACAGAATTTGATACAAAAGGAGTTAGAAGTCAGTTCCTACATTGAAGAATTTCACAAACTATGCTTAAGGTTGCATGTGATGGAAGAAGAAAGCCTGAAAGTGGCTAGGTACTTGAATGGTCTCAAGTGGAGTATCCAAGAGGAAATTATTCTATTAAACCCCAAGACTGTACACCAATGTTACCAACTAGCCCTCACAGTGGCGGAAAAATTCAAGAAGAAGAAAGATTCAAACGACAGATGAAGAGGAAGAGACATCAGAGGTCATAGAGGAGGATATGGAGGAATAAATCAGAGTGAGTCCAAACTCAATGAAAATGAAGGAGAATCTAGTAACACAAGAGTTGGTTATAACTGTGGAAGAGGTTCACATACTAGTTCAAGAGGAAGAACTAATAACAAAGGAAGAGGATCTTACTTCTCTTCAATGAAGTGTTACAACTATCAGCAATTTGGACAACCTACATACCGGTGTCCTGAAAAAAGGTTCTAATTCTCAAGGAGGTGGGAAAAGAGTTAACTATGTCCAAGAAGAATCAAGTTGTAGCAGCAAGCCATCTGAGGTACCATTACAATCAGAAGAAGGTGAGAACCTCATGATAAGGAGGACCTTAATTAGAGATCCAAGAAAAGAAGAACCAAGCCAAAGGAGAGCACTCTTTAGAGTGAAGTGCAAGATTATAGGAAATATGTGTAGAGTCATTATTAATTCAGGCTCAACTGATAATATCATTAGTTAAGAAGCAACCAACAAGTTAAATTTGAAAAGGATTCCACATGAAAATCTGTACAAGGTTACATGGCTCAACAAAGAATAGAATGTGTTCGTAGGAGAACAAGCATGGGTAGAATTCACCATTGGAAAGTATAAAGAAAAAGTTCTGTGTGAAATTCTTCCCATGGATGCATGCCACCTTGTACATCGAAGACCATGGCAATTTGATAGCCAATCCATGCATGATGGAACCAAGAATGCATACTCATTTAAGAAAGATGGAGTGACATTCAAAATTCAGTCACTAATAGAAGAAGGAGAGGTGAAAACATCAAGTCAAAGTGTGCTCATGGTTGGTGAGAAGGAGTTCTTGAAGACTCTAGAACAAGGAGAAGGAGTTGGTTTTTCTTTAGTATTGAAGCCAAAAGATGAAGTTGCTTTCAAGAAATTAGAGATACCAAATGTGGTAAAAGAAATAATGGAAGAGTATAAGGATATTGTGATTGATGGCCAACCCACTCCCCTACCCCCTAAGAGGATTTTTAGCCACAAGATTGACTTCATACTAGGATCTACCTTACCCAAAAAAGCTTCCTATAAAATGACCCCTCAACAAAATGATGAAATAGCCAAGAAAATTAGAGAGTTATTAGACCAAGGCCTAATTAGAAAGAGAAAAATCTCATGCGCAGTCCCTACTATTTTAGCACCTAAGAAAGGAGGACCTTGGAGACTTTGTACTAATTCTAGAGCCATTAATAGAATCACCATTAGGTATAGGTTTCCAATACCTAGAATTGAAGACCTAATGGATTGTTTAGGGGAGGAAAAGTACTTCAACAAGATGGATCTCAAGAGTGGTTACCACCAAAGCAGAATTAATGAAGGAGATGAAAGGAAGACAACCTTCAAAACTATAGAAGGTTTGTATGAATGGCTTGCAATGACATTTGGTTTTTCTAATTCTCCCTCAACTTTTATGAGGTTGATGAATGAGGTATTGGTAGAATGCATTGGTAAATTTGTTGTTGTCTACCTAGATGAAATTTTAGTTTTCAAAAAAACTAAGGAGGAGCGTATTAGGCATTTGAAATTTTTTTTCAAGAAATTGCTTGATGAAAAACTAATGATCAACTTGGAGAAGTGTGACTTCATGAAGCAGGAGCTGGTGTATCTCGGTTTTGTTTTGTCACAGGGTAACCTAAAAATGGACCAAGAAAAAGTGGATGCCATTCTAAGTTGGCCTACTCCTAAGGCTTCTACTAAGGTGAGAAGTTTCCATGGTTTAGCTCAGTATTACAGAATGTTCATTAGACATTTCAGTGGAATTTGTGCACCTATGTTAGACACCATCAAAGGTGGAATGAAGACAAAGTTTTAATGGACACCAAAAGATGAGAAAGGGTTTGAAACACTCAAGGAGAAGATAGAAGAGTTTCCTACTCTATTTCTTCCAAGATTTGATAAGATTTTTACACTATAATGTGATGCAGGTAATGTCGCCATTGGGGCTGTCATAAGCCAAGAAGGAAGACCACTAAGTTTCCATAGTGAGAAGCTAAATGATGCAAAGAAGAAGTACTCTTCTTATGACTTAGAGTTGTATGCTCTAGTCCAAGCACTCAAGAAGTGGAGGCACTACTTTCTTCCAAAGGAGTTCATAGTATATACTGATAACCAAGCTCTCAACTTCCTTAACTCTCAAGACAAACTTAGTAGAAAACACATGAAGTGGGTGGAGTATTTACAAGCTTACACTTTCAATATCAAGCATAAAAAGGGAGTACAGAATAAGGTTGCTGATGCATTGAGTAGAAGGCTTCTCACAGTCCAAGAATTTCAACTACAAAGCATAGGTATTGATAGCTTCAAAGACCTATATGCTAAAGATGAAGATTTTGCCTAGATCTACAAGGTATGCAAAGAGTTTAAAAAAATCTTTCATGGTGAGTTTTCTGAATATACTTTGTAGAATGATTTATTGTTTAAAGGAGGTCAGCTTTGTGTTCCTAAAGGGTCTATGAGAGAGAATTTTATCGAAGAAAAACATAATGGAGCACTTAGTGGTTATTTTGGAATCGGTAAGACTCAAGAGATAGTCACTAGGTTCTATTTTTGGCCTAGACTGAATAGAGATGTTAGAGAGTATGTTGAGAGTTGTGTAGTGTGTCAAAAATTAAAGGGTACATCTTCAAATGTAGGTCTTTATCAGCCACTTCCAATCCCAACTAGACCATGGGAATGCATAAGCATGGATTTTGTAGTTGGTTTGCCAAGAACAAGGCAGGGATATGACAATATTTTTGTTGTAGTGGAAAGATTTAGTAAGATGGCACATTTTATACCTTGCAAGACTATTCATGATGCTTGTAACATTGCCCAACTATTTTTCAGTGGAGTTGTGAGGATACATGGAATCCCACTCAGTATTGTTTTAGATAGAGACAACAAATTCATGAGCCATTTTTGGAAGACCTTATGGCAAAAGCTCAGCACTAACTTGTCTTTTGGATCTGCCTACCATCCACAGACAGATGGCCAAATAGAGGTGGTCAATAGAAGCCTTGGTAACTTTCTGAGATGCCTCACAAAGGAGTAAGGTCAAGCATGGGACCAACTCATTGGACAATATCAATATGTATACAATGATATAGTGAACAGATCAACTGGTAAGAGTCCCTTTGAAATAGTTTATGGTTTTCACCCAAGAGGGATTTTTGAACTTAGAGAATTGAAGGAAGGAATGCATGGTAGTGGATATGCTGAGGAATTTTATCATTCAATGAGAGAAGTCCATGAAATTTTAAGAAAGAACTTGATTGAAAATATTGAGAAGGTAAAGCAAAAGCTAGATGCAACAAAGAGGGATGTTCAGTTTTAGATTGGAGACTTTGTGATGGTACACTTGAAAAAACATAGGCTGAAAAAAGGTGTCCCTCACAAGCTACAAATGAAGAGGCTAGGTCCATGTAAGATACTTGCAAAGTATGGAAACAATGCATACAAGGTGGAGCTTCCTGACGACATTGGGTTGTCACCGGTTTTCAACATTGCAGATTTGATAGCATACAAAGGGCTGATTCAAGATGCTGATCAAAACCTTCAAGAGGTAATACAAGAGGTAAAAGATCTGAAATTAACCCCTACTCCATTTATGACAGCTGAAAAGATACTAGACTTAAGGGTCTACAAGAAGACTAAGAACAAAGAATATATAGAGCACCTTGTCAAATGGCATGAAAAAGAAGATGTTGATGCTACTTGGTTCAGAGAAATAGACTTCAAGAGGTTGGGATTTGATCCAAACATGCTCAATCAAAGGATGGATTAACATTTCTTTTGGTTGGGGGAGTATGGTGTAGGAGCACACCTAGCTCAAGCCCTTAGCTCTTTATTTCTGGCATGTAATGAATCTATCCAAGTCAGGAGAGTTTGTGTGGACCTTAGAAGGTCATTTTTTTTCCCTAAGATGGATATGACTAGGTCAATCCATGTCTAGCTAGGTTTCCTAGTTGGTTTCCTGATTGTCGATTAACACTGTCAGTTAACATTGTCAATTAACACTGTTAGTTAACACTGTGTCAGTTAACACTATGTCGGTTAACACTATGTCAGTTAACACTATGTTGGTTAACACTATGTCGGTTAACACTGTGTCAGTTAACACTATGTCGATTAACATTGTCAATTAACACTATCAGATAACACCATCGATTAACACTATCGGTTAATTTAGACTGGTGGTCGGTTTTTCATTACTGATGGTCGGTAAAGTCAGTTGTAACGACCCATGAAAAGAGGATCTTGTATTTTATGGTCAGTTATAACAATTCCTAAAGAGATGCTTGAAAATATGTGGGAAGTTAGGGTCATTCCAAGTAGAGGATGGTTATTAATAACATCCCAAGCCTTCATTTAAGAGATCTAGAAGAGAGAGTAGAGATTGAAGAAAAGAGAAGCTATAGGAAATCACAGAGTTGAAGATTATTGTACTGTTTTGTTTTGTTTCTAGTAATGAGAAGTTATAGATAGTGTGTTTAGTGGATATAAAAATTCTCTGTTCATTTTGCATGCAAGTAGATTTGTTACTTTATTTTCTATTTTGTAAGTTTTTATTTCTTCACCCGTTCTGGGTTGTAAGTAGTAATGGCCCTTTGAGATTCTTGAATCCATGGTGAGAGTCATGTGTTGGGTTGGAAATCAAAAGGAGCCCTTGTACATAGTTTCCTTTTTGTTTTCTGTAGGAGAAGCAACATCAAAGAGTCTGAAGATCTTATCCTAGGCGAGCTTGGTAATATTTCAGCTAGGGAAGAGAAATTAAAACAATGTTCAGAAAACATTGAATAAGCAAGTAGAATGAATCTATTTGTGTAGGTTCAACAAGAATAAGATGAAAAGAACTTTCATGGGGATTGATTCTTGAAGAGGAGGTGAAGTTAAGAGTGACTTACCTTAGTTTAGGGTTGTGAACACCCTAAGAGATCTAGGAGAAAGATCTCAGAGTAGAGCCAAGTTGGTTCAATAGCAACAACAAGACTTCTGTGTGCATCATTGAAGAATTTCCCTTGGCTCTCTGACATACAATGCAATTCTCCACATACCTCTTAACATCAAGGTTCATTCTTAGCCAATATTAGAACCTTTGAACTAGTTCTTGTGTCTTAGTGATCCCAAAGTGACCACTCAATGCACCATTGTGCTTTTCTTGTATCATATTCTGCCTAATAGAGCCTCTAGGGACACAGCTGATTTTCCTTAAACAAAAGGTTACTTTGCAAATTATATTCAGCATACTCACTATGGAAATTGTTCTTGTATTCAGCACATACCTTGTAAATCTCTACAAAATCCTCATCTTCAGCATATATATCCTTGAAGTGATCTATTCCCATTCTCTTCAGTTGAATCTCTTGGATGGTAAGAGCTCTTCTTGATAATGCATCTGCAAATTTATTTATGACACCTTTCTTATGTTTGATATTATAGGTGTAAGCTTGTAGGTAATCAACCCACTTCATGTGCTTGTGGCTCAACTTCTCTTGAGAATTCAAAAAACTTAAGGCTTGATTATCTTAATAAACAATGAACTCTTTGGGAAGCAAGTAGTGCCTCCACTTTGTCAAGGCTTGAACCAATGCATACAACTCAAGGTCATAAGAAGAATAATTCTTCTTTGCTTCACTCAAATTTTCTAAATGGAATACTACTAGTCTACCCTCATGGCTTAGGACAGCCCTGATAGCTATGTTACTTGCATCACACTCAATGGTGAAAAGCTTCTCAAAGCTTGTAAAGACTAGGATAGGTTGGGAAGCAATCTTTTCTTTCAATAACTCAAAGCTCTTAGTGGCTTGTTCATTCCATATGAACTTGGTCTTCATCCCTCCTTTAATTGTGTCCAACATAAGAGAACAAATAGAACTAAATTTCCTTATGTACTTCATATAATACTGAGCAAGGCCATGAAAACTTCTTACCTCAGTTTTTGTCCTTGGAGTAGGACAATTCATGATGGCTTCCACTTTACTCTTGTCCATTTTCAAATTACCATGAGATAGAACAAATCCTAGGTACACTAGCTCTATTTTGATGAACTCACACTTCTCCAAGTTAATAATTAACTTCTCTTCATGTAGCTTCTTGATTATTGATTCCACATGCTTGAGGTGCTCCTCTCTTGTCTTACTAAAGATGAGTATATCATCCAAGTATACCACTACAAACTTGCCAATGTGGTCCTTGAGTAATTCATTCATCAACCTCATAAAATTTGATGGAGCATTTGATAGGCCAAATAGCATGACTAGCCATTCATATAGCCCTTCAGAAATATTGATGGTTGTCTTCCACTCATCTCCTTCATTCACCCTTATCTCATGATATCCACTTTTTAAATCTATCTTTGTGAAGTACCTTGCACCTCCTAGACAATCCATCAAGTCTTCTATCCTAGGGATAGGGAACCTATATCTGATAGTGATCCTATTTATGGCTATGGATGTAGTACATAATCTCCAAGTACCTCCTTTCTTAGGGGCTAGGACTATGGGTACAACACAAGGACTAATACTCTTCCTTATAAGACCTTGTTCTAACAACTCTTGAATTTGCCTAGCTATTTCCTCATTTTGTTGAGGGGTCATTTTGTAGGCTGCCTTATTGGGTAGGGTAGCTCTAGGAATAAGGTCAATCTTATGGATTATGGGTCTTATATGGGGTGAGGTTGATGGTTTTCCATCACTTACAATACCTTCATACTTCTGCAACATTTCTTGTATCTCTTGTGGCAGCTCTGTCCTCTTCACCGTTTTCTCTTCCACTTCCTTGGGCTTCAGCATTAGTGCAAATCCAACTCCTTCTCCTTCCTTTATGACATCCAAGAGCTCTTTCTCCCTCACCATTATTACATTAGGACATGTTTTCTTCACCTCTATATCTTCTAACAATGACTGTATTGTGAAAGTCATGTTATCCTTCTTTAAAGTATAGGAGTTCTTCACTCCATCATGGATAGCTTGGCGGTCAAATTGCCATGGCCTACCTAGGAGAAAATGGCATGCATCCATGGGTAGTACATCACATAGAACCTTTTCCTTACATCTCCCTATAGGTAGCTCCACCCATACTTGCTCATTCACTAAGACATGTTGTCCCTTATTGAGCCATGTTACCTTGTAGGGATGAGTGTGAGGTATCCTTGTCATGTTTAGTTTGTTGACTACTTCCTCTGACACAACGTTGTTAGTAGACCCTAAGTCTATAATGGATCTACATAATTTGACCATCACCTTACACTTGATCCTAAACAAGGACCTCCTTTGGCTTGGTTCCTCCTTAATTGGCTCCTTGATCAATGTTCTCCTCATCATGAGGTTCTCACCTTCCTCTGAATTTAATGGCACCTCAAGGTTTTTATCAACTGCATTTGTGTCTTCTTGGACCAGATTAGTCCTCTTGTTACCTCCTTGACAAGTACTACCCTTCTCTAGACACCTATAGGTAGGCTATCCCATTTGGTTACAATGGTAACATTTCATATTAGCAAAGTAATTGCCTCTTCCTTGTCCACCACTTCTACCTCTGAAATTTGAGTTCCTTCCTCTACCACCTCTACTAGAACTTGATTCTTGCTTCTCATTTTATTTGATTTCTCCTTGTGTCCTTAATTCTGAACTCCTTCCACCATAGGCACCTCTTGAACCCCTACTATCTCTTTCTCTACCTCTTCCTTTAGAACTTTGTTCCTACTTCCTTTTTCTTTTCTCCTCTATCTTCAAGGCCATTTGATAGCATTAGAGGATCATTTCAAAGTTCACAAGACTCATGTCTTCTTTAATAGACCATTTGAGTCCATTCAAATACCTAGCTAGCTTGATGCTTTCATCTTCAAGTACTTTTGATCTTAAGCACAATTTTTGGAACTCTTCGGTGTATTCTTGGACATCCAAGTCCTTTTATCTGAGATTATGTCTCCTCCAATGTAGATGCACTTCATAATCATCAGTAAAATAGGTCTTCTTCATCTTAGTCACCATGCCCTTCCATGAGGCTATAGGACTCTTTCCTTCTTTCTCTCTTTAATTTTGAACAAATTTCCACCATGTGAGAGCTGAACTTCTCAATCTTGACTTGGCCACATTTACTTTTTATGCCTCGGTGATACCATCACATTCAAAATGGTTCTGTATGATGTATATCCAATCCACTACTGAATTTGGATCCATTTGTCCACTAAATAGTGGCACACCCTCCTAAGCTTTACCACTTAAAGCCTTTAATGCCTTTAAGGAGGGTTCTTGGTCACTGACAGAGTCAGGGGTTAGAGCTTTCTCTTCTAGATCCACTCCTTTCTCCCTTGCTTCTTCTTCTTTCTGATCTATCTTATCCTTCATCTTCTCAACTTTATCTTGGACTTCTCCCAAGATGTGCTCCATTTGAGACAACCTTTCTCTTAACAACTTGTTGTCTTCTTCTTGATCTTCTACCTTTTTGGCTAACTCAACGTTAGTCACCATGGTTTTACCTTTCTCTGAACTTCCAAGTGTATTCTCTCCCACTGATTTAGTAGGCCATTTGATAGCATTGGTGGATGGTTTTGAAATTCACAAGACTCATGTCTTCTTGAATATACCATTTGAGTCCATTTAAATACCTAGATAGCTTGATGCTTTCATCTTCAACCACTTGTGATCTTAAGCACAATTTTTGGAACTCTTCGGTGTAGTCTTGGACATTAAAGTCTTTTTGTCAGAGATTGTGTCTCCTCCTATGTAGCTGCACTTCATAATCATCAAGAAAATAGGTTTGCTTCATCTTAGTCACCATGCCCTTCCATGTGGCTATAGAACTCTTTCCCTCTTTCTCTCTTTTAGTTTGAACAAACTTCCACCATGTGAGAGTTAAACCTCTCAATATTTACTTGGCCACATTTACTTTTTCGGCCTCTGTGATACCATCAAATTCAAAATGGTTCTCTATGTTGTCTATCCAATGCACTACTGAGTGTGGATCCATTTTTCCACTAAATAGTGGCACACCCTCCAAAGCTTTACCACTTAAACCCTTCAATGCCTTTAAGAAGGTTTCTTCATCACTGAGAGGGTCAGGGGTTGGAACTTTCTCTTCTAGATCCACTCCTTTCTCCCTTGCTTCTTCTTCTTCTTTCTGATCTATCTTATCCTTCATCTTCTCAGCTTTGTAGCTGCTCCATTTGAGACATCCTTTCTCTTAACAATTTGTTGTCTTCTTCTTGATCTTCTACCTTTTTGGCTAACTCAACATTAGTCACCATGGTTTTACCTTTCTCTGAACTTCTAGGTGTATTCTCTCCCACTGATTCAATAGGCCATTTGATAGCATTGGCAGATGGTTTTGAAGTTCACAAGACTCATGTCTTCTTGAATAGACCATTTGAGTCCATAAAAATACCTAGCTAGCTTGATGCTTTCATCTTCAACTACTTATGATCTTAAGAACAATTTTTGGAACTCTTCGGTGTAGTCTTGGACATCCAAGTCTTTTTGTTAGAGATTATGTCTCCTCCTATGTTGCTGCACTTCATAATCATTAGGAAATTAGGTTTGCTTCATCTTAGTCACCATGCCCTTCCATGTGGCTATAGGACTCTTTCCTTCTTTCTCTCTTTCAGTTTGAACAAACTTCCACCATGTGAGAGGTAAACCTCTCACTATTGACTTGGCCACATTTACTTTTTGGGCCTCTTTGATACCATCACATTCAAAATGGTTCTCTGTGCTGTAGGTCCAATCCACTACTGAATCTTGATCCATTTGTCAACTAAATAGTGGCACACCCTCCAAATCTTTACCACTTAAATCCTTCAATGAATTTAAGAAGGGTTCTTGGTCATTGATAGGGTCAAGTGTTGGAGCTTCCACTTCTAGATCCACTCTTTTCTCCCTTGTTTCTTCTTCTTATTTCTTATCTATATTATCCTTCATCTTCTCAACTTTGTCTTGGACTTCTCCCAAGAGCTGTTCCATTTGAGACAACCTTTCTCTTAACAACTTTTTGTCTTCTTCTTGATCTTCTACCTTTTTGTCTAACTCAGTGTTAGTCACCATGGTTATACCTTTCTTTGAACTTCTAGGTGTATTCAATCACACTGATTCAGTAGGCTGAAACATCCACCACAAGCCTGATCTTTAATCAAGCTCTGATACCAATATGATGTAAGTGTTCCAAATGGCTTTCTTGCACAATCTCCTAAGAAGATCTTCTTTATCTTCTTCAACGATCCTAATCTTCTCTAGGTCCTAATTAGGCTTAGATCATTAACTAAGTCCTAATCCTACTCTTCTTGAAGAGTCTCCACTTTGTGCTTCACCTTTGAAAGACTAACACCCTAGTAGTTACTTCACTTCTTCACTTCTCCTACTTACACTTCAAAGTGTCTAAGTGCCAATTTCCACTCTAAAACTCATGAATCACTTTCAAGGGTGTCCATCACAATGTATACATTTCATTTTATCACAATTGAATCCACCTTGATGGTTCTCATATCAATTTTCAATCGAGTCCAAGTTCTTGTCTCAAGGAGGCCTAATTTGGCTTACTTCCTTGTAGCCCTTGACAGTGTGTTTTTCTCACTTCTTTAAAAAAATTTCCAAAGAATTTCAAATTCTAAGACCGTATCTAGATACCCTTTATCCTTTTACAAAGTATTTTGTAAGCGATAAACCCCTAATTCATCCATACATGGGGTTCCTACAAACTAGGACCAATAGGGCTAATATGCCTAAATTCTAGGACAGTCTGCAACACTATGCAAAACTTTCTAAAAACCTAACTTCATTGATTGGTATGGACTCAACCCTCCTAACATGTCAAGGTAACACTAAAACCTAACTATAAATGTACTTGGACCGTACAGTTATTTCTTTCCCTGCACATGAAAGCTCACTATTTTACTTCCAAACCACTAACCGGACAGTGCGTCCTTGCCCAGGGCTTGGATCTAAAAATAGAAGCTTGACTCTCTAAGACTCCTAACTCTACACATATGTACACCACTAACTCCCCTAACATTTCCACCTACCCTTAGGTTTTTCCCATGGTTAGATTTCATGGGGGAGTCATGACTTGACTGTCTGGTCAGGACACAACTAGTGAACTCTCTAGATACAAAAAAATTTAGCTACGATTGTATACTACCTCCAACAAACTAACTCACAGAATGAAAAATTCCTCTAACTATCCTGTGCACACAAAAAAACCATTAGATTCAAGCTCAAAATCCATAAAATGTGACGGTCACATAGAAATGCTCGGAATTCTCTGAAAATCAGAATTGCAGAGCTCTATTAAACTTCACACTTGTTAAAATGAATGACTAACTACTTGATTCAAGTCCTTTTTCCTCCATTAGATTCCTTCTTCCTTAATTCTAGGCCTTTTTTTTTCAATTCCCCACTCCTCATTTCAAGGAGACTCCAATGTAACCAATTTTGCATGCAACATTTCCAATTATTGCAAATGTTGTCATCACAACAATTTAGCAACTTTTGGCATCTTCTCTATTATGCCTTCTCCCTACATTTTAGGAACTCTAACCTCTTCAATTCGAGGAATCGAGATCATTAAAGATCCTATGGCATCTCTATGTCCACATTTAAGTGATTTGGACACAATCATGACTCTAATCCCACATTTATCAACTAGTCCTAAGAATTTGAAAAACTATTAACAATGGCTATTGTTGTGACCTTAGTACTAATGACTAACTCACTTAGCCCACATTGCAATGACCTACTAAGGTCTAAACAAAAACTAACCTATCTTGACTTGGCAAATGTCAATTACAAGCCAAAATGAAAACAACTTGGAGGTTAGCCTAGGTGTGCTCCTGCACCACTTTCCCATTATGGACAACTTCTTTGTCATACTGCCATGGTTTACCAAGCAACAAATGACAAGAATCTATTGGAAACACATCACATAGTGTCCTATCCTGATACTTTCCAATGGAAAATTATACCCACACTTTTTCATTCACCAAGATTTTTTGGCCCTTATTCAACCATCTAACTTTATAAGGACACACATGTGGGATTTCGGTGAGCTTCATCTTCTCTACTACCTCCTCAGATATGACATTATCTGTTGACCCTGAATCAATGATTACCTTGCACACCTTCCCCAATATCTGGCACTTTACTCTAAAAAGAGCCCTCCTATGCTTGTTCTCATCTTTGGTGGGTGTCTTTATTAGTATTCTTCTCAACATAAGGTGTTCTCCTTTCTCTAAATCTAGGTTCATCTCTGATTTTTTAGAGAAATCTTCTTCTTGGACATAATCTATTTTCTTCTCCCCTTGTGAGGATGTTGGTTTTTCTAGACACCTGTGTGTAGGGTGTCCCAACTGTCCACAGTTGTAGCATTTCATTGAAGAAAACTGAGATCTTCTCCCAAAACCTACTGCTCTTCCTCTGCCACCGTTATAGGAACTTCTCCCTCTATTATTGTATCCACCCCTACTGCTTGTTTCTTGTCCTTTCTCTGAATATATGGATTCACTTTGTCCTCTATTGTCACTACCTCTACCACATGAACCTCCTGTATGGAAACCTCTATTATCTCTACCCCTTCCTCTACCTCTAGAGCTAGAATCTTGTCTCTTCTTGAGTTTATCTTCCACTTTAAAATCCATTTGAAAAAAAACTATGAATGGAAGTCAGGGTAAAGAGACTAAGTTCTTCTTTGATGTTCCACCTTAATCCATTAAGGTATCTTGCAACTTTGATACTCACTGTCTCCTAGATTCTTGATCTAAGACAAAGCTTTTGAAATTATTCGGTATAGGATGGCACATATAGGTCTTTTTGCCTAAGGTTCTACCTCTTCTTATGCAGTTGAATGTCATAAGATTCAGGAAGGTAATTCTCCTTCACCTTTGCAACCATTTTCTTCCAATTTTATATGGGCTTCTTTCCCTCTTTATCTCTTTCTTTTTGCAAGAACTTCCACCATGTGAGTGCTTTCCCTCTTAGCCTTGACTTGGCTATCTTTACCTTTTGTGCTTCTATAATCCCATCACACTCAAATTTATTCTCCATCCCTTCAAGCCATTCAATAACCATTTATGTATCCATCTTACCAGAGAATACTGGTATTCCTTCTTGAGATTTTCCACTCAATGCCTTGAGTGCCTTGAGTAATGGTTCCTCAGGTAGAAGAGGATCAGGCTCCGGTTCTACCTCCTCTTCTACTGGTTTCTATCCTTTATCTATCCCTTCATGCATTTCTTCTCTCAAATTTTTATCAGTCTCTACCACTTCTTCCATCTTTATCTTCATCTCTTCCATTACCTCTTCAAGAAGCCTATTCTTGACTTGTTTCTCTGACAAATCCTTGGCTAACTCTTCATTTGTCACCATGATGTTCTCACCTATATATTCACTCCACTCCGATATACACTACTCCACTCCCAAGCCTTTTAATGGCTCTGATACCAATTTGATAGGGAGCTCCTCTCCTAGAGCCTTCTAGCTCTCTCTAATACCTTCTATTGTTCTTCCTTAGGGTCTCTATCAATACCCTAACTATAGGATACCTCTTTGATCCCCTCACACTCTAGGAGCTCACCAACAACTTCAAACCCTTCTCTAGACTCTCCTCCATAACCTTCTCACTTCCATGGATTCACTAACCTCCTACCATTCAAATGGTGTCAACTTCTTATGGATTGGTTCCCTTACTCCTCTTAGGTATAATCAAACTACTATTGATTCAATTTTGTGGATCCTTCACCCATTTTTCAATCAGGTTTAGAAGTACTAGTATTTTAGGCCTTATAGCTCTGTTTTAGGCCTATTAGCCCTCCTAATCACTGAAAAGGTGGATTTTCTCCAAAAACCCCTTAACACCCCTAGAAAAAATTTGCATAATCTTTGTGGGTTTTTTCTCACCTTAAATATTTTCTAAGTCTCTGATTCCAATCTTGTCTGTACAATGGACTTTCACCAAATGCCTCAAAACAAGGGTTTCTAGGGCATGAAGAGTGGTTTGGTTTATTGGGCTTCTTTAGTTTATCAATTGAGTTCCTAAAAAATTCTCGTTCAATCATAAGGTTTGAACTTCATTCCCCCACACTCCTCTATCCTTGATTGGCACATACCACTCACTCAGCAACCTCCATTGCCTTTGCACTGTTCAGTTACCCTAGCCAGAATAACCAGTACTCGCCTAGGGCCTGAATGTTCTCAAGCTTCCCCTGGACACACACACACTCCACAATCCATATATAAAAATTATATACAAGGCTCTAATGGATTCCAAGTGTTCATGGAGTTTGAACCATGGGAACACCAAAAAAATCCATCTTTTACATGACTGGACCAAAACTAGACAGTGAACTCACAAAATACAAGAATTTAAACAAAAGCTAACCAGAAAGAATAATTAACTAATACAATTACACATAGATCTAAGGAATTACATTTCAAACACTCTCCATTCTTTCATTCAATCCATTCAATCCACAAAAGTGATGGATGATGGCTCTGTATGTTAATTATAGTGTAAATTGGTTCTTTTCAATAACCTATCCGTACAATATGAAATCTCACCATTATATTAGGGTTTAAATAACCTTATATACTCTCATACCTCATGTCTAGACCCTCTGGTCAGGATTTGGGCATCATAAGAACCGATTCCTATAATCTAGGAAATGTTATCATGACGACTTTTAAAAGTTGTCATGACAACTTTGACAACTTTTGTCAAAATGATGCTTTCTCCACTTTGATGGTCCTATTTGGTTTCAAACCTTACCAAATGACCTCAGATGACTTGAAACCATTAAAAACTTAAAAATCTTCTCATTTTGGAATTTTGGTGAACCCTTTGACCCTTTGGTTGACTTCTAGGTTCTAAACCCCTAGAATCAACTTGACTCAACCACACAAACCCTAATCTCTCCTAGCACTAAACACACCTAAAACACACTAGGGAATTTATAACTTATTCCTTATTCATGGATGGTTGGCCTAACCAACCTACAAGCCAAAATGAGTAGAGATCTTCCTAAAGATCTTAGGGTGCTCCTGCACCACAAATTTTCTACAAGGTATATCATTCTCACTAATATTTATTGTAGACATTCTTATGATGGTCTCCTTCTTCATTTTCTTACTAAAACTCAGATCCCAATGGTGCTACAAAAAACTCATTCACGATCTTGTGGTGGCCATTTTGGTTAAAAATATATGATTAATAAACTTCTTAGAATGGGATATTATTGGAGAACTATGGAAGAAGATTCTTTTACTTTAGAGGCATTGGCCTACATTATAGAGTTTTCTCCTTCTCTTTGTAATAGTATGATCTTTTGTTCGATTCCTAAAATGAGAGTTAAATAAAGTTAATATAAAAAAAAATGGATTCTTTTACTTTAGCCAAAAAGTATCATCAAAGGAAATATCACAACAATTTTATTCATTCCCCAGCACATGATACCCATTCTCAGGTAGCATCATGGTCTTTTAGTCTTTAGGGGCTTGATCTTATTGGTAAAATATATCTTCCCTCCTTTGAAGCACATACTTATAGTATTATTGCCACATATTACTTCACTAAGTGGGTAGAAGCAGTACCACTGAGGACCACCATTTTAGATGTAATTTGTACCTTCATCTTAGAAAATATCATTTCTCAATTTGGTATTCCATCCATGATAATATTAGACAATGTACTACTTTCAAAAACATGGAAGTGATTTTTGTTGGACTAATACTATATAATAATAAAAAGTTCTCAACTCGTTACTATCTCCAATATAATGATCAAGTTGAAGCTTCAAATAATATTATCAAGAAAATTCTTTGAAAAATTGTTAATAAACATGCTAAGGATTGTCATACTGAACTAAAATCTGCTTTATGGTCTTGTAGACCAAGTATTCATACTGCAACAGGAACAACTCGTTATAATTTAGTTTATGGCGCAGAAGCCATTACACCTTTTCTTTTGCAAATTCTATCCTTAAAGGTTCCCTTAATGGAATTATGGATAATGACACTATATGCTCGCAACTCTTAAAATAGTTTAAAATCTTAGCTGAACAACATATCACTACTGGCGAGTATATTCAAGCATATCATAAATCTCCACAAAGACAATACAACCATAAACTGATTGAACGATCCTTTTTGGTAGGAGACTTGGTTCTTTATGAGAATTAATGGAACATAAATGCTCTCCTCGAGGAACATGAAAAGTTCAGTCTTAATTGGCTTGGCACATTCATCAGAACACAATTTTATGGTTTTACCATATATGAAATAGCTACAATGGATGGAACACCTATTAAGGACTCGATAAATGCTATGCACTTGCGTCGGAACTACGCTTGAGTTTTATCTTATCGAGCTCCTATCATCTTTCCTATTTAATTTCATGTGTTAATATTTGGTGTTAATCATTTATCTGAATATTTTTTACATTGTTTATTTTCTATTTTCATGAATTTATTCATGCTTGAAAAAAACATTTTATTTTTGTCTTGAGTAAACTGGTAATTTATGTTAATCATTATGATTAGGATATTACTTACAAGATATTAACACACTTCTACATGCTTAATGTCTTAGATAGATTAGTATTTGGTTAAATATTTAACTTGATTACCTGTTCATCTATCTACTTGAGTATGTATTCCCTTATCCAATCACGTATGTTTAGTAAACATGTATATCCATTTAATCTCTATGTAAACCCTAACATAAATTAAACATAGTAATATACATAAAAAATAAAACATTATAATCCATAAAATATATAGGTCCATACAAAAGGGGGAATTGTTTCAAAATATGCCCTATGGTGATATATTACAAACACAATGAAATCAATTCACATCCATGGGATGATAACTCCCTCATGCCTCAGGACAGTGGTGAGAAGATGACAATCGCATAGTGGTTGACAATCAATGGAATGTTGTAGACTAAGAGTGACTCATAAAAATCTACATCCTTTGGATCACCCCTCATATCTCAAGGAACTCCTTCTGATTCTCTTCTAGCTCCCTCTATAGTTGATCTCACTCTTCCTTTATCAGACACACCTACATTTCTAAGGGCTTGAATAAATTCTTGTGGCACTCGGGATCCAATTTTGACTCCAACATAACTTGGGAGGAATAGGCAATGTGTGCTACAAGGTCCATGCCTCTCACCACTTCACCCATGAAGTTTCTCCACCCACTCATGCCCACTGTAAGGTGATAAAATATATTAGGGTATGTGCACCAAGTTGTGGACCAAAAAGGGGGGTATAAGTGGACACCTTTTTTTTCTGAAATCGGGTAAACTTGAACTTGGAGTAGGTGTTTGAGGGTCATGCACTCAAAATAAGAGGATGTGTAAAAAATAAAAATTGCATTACTCTGAATCTAGTTTCTATCATACTAATTTTTTAAAAAACTGATAACACTAACAGGGTCAAACCTGGCGTGCATGAAAATATGTTCCTAATTTTTTTGGAAAAACATAACATAGTTGTTTCTGTCCGCGGTACCAAAGATATAGTTATATTCAGTATTTTTTAAATCCCTTTGGTAGGATGATAGGTAAGAGTGAGATATAGAAGTTGTGTATTTTTTTTGTAATTTTCTGAAGAGTTTTGTTTTTTGTGATTTTTTGAAGTGATCGCATCCTAAAAATTTGGTACATGTTCATACGCTGGGCATACATTGCATGAAAATAATCAAAAATGATTTTTTTTTTAAAGTGTATAGAATTGAGTGTAGAATAATAATATGTAATTTTATTAAGTATATCAAGAGTTATTAAAAAAATGGTAGACATATATCCGTGAGGACAATCAAGACACTCGTAAACAAAATTATAGTTTACTATGCTAATGTTGTCCAAAAATAGAAAAATTTATATGGTTAGAAAGCTAAGAAGAAGTATGAGATTATGGTAAAAATTTTAGAGATACCATGTTGACAAATTGTAAACCTAATGAAGATAAAGTCAAGAATTCATGTTACAAGATGAAAAAATATCTAAAAGAATAAAAATGGATGGACATGAGCCTCCAAGCCTTTGGGTCATTTTACAAAGCTCTTCGCAAGCCATAACCAGATCGGGTTTAAAAATCTCTCTCTCTCTCTCTCTCTCTCTCTCTCTCTCTCTCTCTCTCTCTCTCTCTCTCTGAGATCGAGTTCTGAGNACTCTCTCTCTCTCTCTCTCTCTCTCTCTCTCTCTCTCTCTCTCTCTCTCTCTCTCTCTGAGATCGAGTTCTGAGTAATAAGGAGCATTGAGCCATTATGTTCTCATAACCTGATCAAGTTTTGAGTAATTAGGAGAATTGAGTCATTATGTTCTCATAACCCGATCGGGTTCTAAAACCAATCGGGTTTTGTGGAATTAGGAACGTTGCTTTCTTCAATGGTCTTACAACAATAATTACAAGTTGTTTTGAGGTCCCTCAACTATTTTTCTATTGTTTTACGCCAGGAATAGACATATTTGCACTTTTTTGCATGTTTTTTATTTGCAATGATTGAATTGTGTTGTTTATTGGTGTTTTTAATATTATTTTATCATTGTAAGTTCTCATTTCAAGAAAATGGTTGATTTGTTCTTATTTTTTGGATTTTATGTTCACATGTTATTCTATGTTCATGATATTATTCGTAGGGTCCATTCAATACGAACAATAAGAAAGAACAAATGAGGAACAAATGAGCAATGAGATACATAAAAGGAAAGACAAAGGGAGCACATGAGGAGAATACGACAAGTTACATCATCAAATGTAAGAAACGTAAGTAATGAAAATGAAAATGTTAATATGAAAAATGCACCATTTCAATTTGATGTCATTAATGAACAAAATGCACAAAATTAAAATGAAAATCATCAACATACACCAATTGAAATGAATCCAATAAATGCACCTAATTCATCTAATGAAAATGTAGAGCATGAAGTTGTGTTAACACCTCCTAGAATAATTCATAGAAAACCAAAGTTTCTAATTGACATTGATGAAAATATTTTGATGCCAATGCATGATAAAATATCAGAAAGAAATTGTAGAATAATTGTTAAAAGGATTTGGAATAACTAGTTTGAAAAATTAAATCAAAGTGGAAGATGTCAAGTAGTTGTTGAAATGACTAAGAATCTGAAATTTAGAGAGACAATGACAATTGTGGGGTTGAAAACATCTAAAAATAGTATTGAGACAACCATTATGAGAAATCTATTTGATGCATACAAAGGCATTGGTTCACAATCATGCAGTAAAGATGCTAATGTTAGTCGACGTGTCCTCACATCAACTATAATGGGAAAGGAAATGAAAAAATATCGTATAGTAAGCAAAACAAGAAAGTCATTAAGGATAGGTGAATCAACATTACGGAGAGACTTATACAAGTGAGACAAAATTGAGGATCCAAACACTAATTATCTTTGGTCATTCTCAGGTAGACTCCCACCCAAGGACAAGGTTGTTGTTGATGCATTAAGAACATTAATGAAACTTTTTGGCATGACAACACAAGGGTTTCACCCATTCAAAGAGACATTGTTAGGAGGATAATCAGATCTACAAATCATATGCCACATCCAAAACACTTTTTGGAAATGACACAAATAGAATTTTATGAAATATTCCTCCAAAGATTTTCTCAAATTAAAATTATTCAAAGATTTTTTGAAATTACAAAACCCTTTTACGTCAAGATTAATCATGTGCACACCACATGTTGTTGCAGAGTACATATTGAATTTTCCATTCATTATGATATATATTTTCATGTTTGTTGTACTTTGCACACCAACACTATTTTGCAGGAATGTGGTCTTCAAGCACCTCCTACATCATCAAGAGATTTTATGTCAAGTATATTATGAAATCGAGATGATGGTTGCATTTATTATAACATGATGTGTTTGAATGGATCTTTTAGTGCATGTGGTGGTATGAGAAAGTTGTGGATATGTCAACATCTAGAAAGTACAAAGAAGATTGGAAATACACTAGTTTCTTTTGGAAAATACAAGACAATAACTTATAGTCTAAAAGATGGAAAAGAACTTAAGAGGTGTGAGTTAGTAAAAAATGATATATACCTAGCTGATTTTATGAATATTTTTCAAGAGAAACTAGTTTATTAGTACATACATCATTCACAAAGAGCTAGGTGGTTGGATGAGAAATTCAAGATATATAAGGGTACTTTTCCCCTTGGTACTATTGTCTCCATTGTTGATGTTGCTGAGAATTATACACTTAAACCTCAGAATGAAGTGCAAGCATTGTATTACCATTCTATACAAGTGACGATATTTGTACATATAACATTCTCGCATGCACATGATATCACAAACACAGATAGAAATGTTTTTAGAGAGTATCACTTAATGTACATCAGTGATGATTGCACACATTCATCAAAGTTTGTGCAAGGTTGCTTCAAAATTTTCTATGAGAATTTAAGGGAAAGAGGTATTGAGTAAAGCCAACACATAATATGGTCAGACAATCAAACCTCACAATTCAAGAATGAAAGGATGTTCTATTGATGCATGTGACAAGTGGCACTCAACATTTTTGGAATTTCATGGAGGTGGGGCATGGAAAAGGCGAGAATGATGGTGCAGGTGCATATGTCAAAAGAGCTCTTGCTAGAGAGGAATTGAAGTATGAAGGTGGTGTAGAGTTAATAAATGCACAAACAATTGTGTGATGGTGTAACTCTATGATGGGAATAGGTAATGAAGGTAAGTCTATGGTCAATAGGTTTCTCTAGTTGATAAAGGAGTCTAAGATTGAAAACTATCTAGATTGTTATACACTTACAAGATCCAGTGACATGCACTCATTTAGAAATTCAAATGCACCATCACTGGGTATTTATACTAGATTAATGGCATGTTTTTAACTGTATTATATAAATTTTGCATGGGAGGAATGCGAATCAAAATATTGGGTTGACAAATGGTCTTATACACATTTGCAACCGTTTGATACATATCAACTTCCTAGAGCACTATAATTGAGCCAGTTTGAAGCATCAACAGATTTTGATCACATATCTGACCTAGTTGAACTAGGTAATTTCTTGATTTATTCTTCATATTGAGACAAACTCTGTTGAACCTATTGGAACTCATTTTATTAGGTGGTTAAGTTTTTAGGGTGTTAATTTATCCCTCTATAAACTGCACGTCATGTATATGCATTTGTTGGAGATGAGAACAATGATGAAGGGATTGATTACTTTTTGTGTCATTGTATTGAGGGAAAAAAGAAATTGACAACTACAGTCATTCAAGGATAGGGTATTGAGTACTTAATAGGATTCATTTTTGTGACAAGGACATGGATTGAAAGGTACACTATCAAAATATAATGTGCTCTTGTTTGATGAATTTGAGACCTCTTACCATCATTCTATTACACTTTATATGTTGAATTTTCTATTCATTTATGGTTCTATTAAATGCAGGTACCCTATTCAAAAATACAAGAAGTGGTTGTTTGAGGAATAAGAGACACATAGACATATTTTCCATTACTCGAACCTTCTTGTTGCAACAAATATTGAATTGATAAAGTATACTGATAGACGTCATAAGAAGAATTTATGGAAACTTCATGAATCTGAACACATGGAGATACATGATACAATAAGGGTTAGAGATGATCTAGAAGGTTCACTCAATTATTTTTGCGCCATCATGAAGAATCATTCTACAAATGGTAGAATTATTTTGATAGTTTTGTATAAATATTTTGTGAAACAATCTAACTTTGCTTTTTTGTAAATATAAATGACTATGAAGTGGTCTACATGCATATTGGGAGACCACAATTTGTATATTGAAAGAAGATCAAATTATATATAAAATTGGCCATGGGTTGATTTGTATATACCGAGAGCCCACATTTTGTATAGTTTACTGTGCACCATTTAACTAAAAGGATATGTGTGAATTACGATTGATTACAATTATAACAATGGCTCATGTAGTGGATATCTCATGTTTCTCTAATTATAATAATGGTTCATGTGTAGTATTTATATATGTATATTCATTTTCATATTATCTATCCATGTATGTATCTTTGTCATGCATTGTATTTATGTATGTATGTTCATTTTCATATTATATGTTTTTCATGTACTCTCTCTCTCTCTCTCTCTCTCTCAAAGAAACTACCTTAAAAAAATTTTTTCAAACCAAAGTAATAGGCACAATCTATAATTGAAATTATGGTGTTATATGTTATGCATTGTGGATGTTTGAATTGTTTTACTTCTATTGCTGCCTGATTTGGCTTCGTGCACCTTGGGAACACTTCAGTCCATCTTGATGGTTCACAAGAAAGATAAGGTCTCCCCTAGTGTTTACCTAGACAAATAGAGCTGATGGAGCTGATAGTTTGGTCCCACGAGGAATGGTTTGAAAGATGCACCATTGAGCAACTTTCAACTGTGAAACAATGCAACTTTTTGCACCAACTGAGATCGGGTCAGAAAATGAAATCTGAGTGGAATCTCCTAGAAATGAGCAATGTGCTTGTAGGTTTTCCCAAGATATTCCTTGTTCACTTATTTATCTTTGATATCTCTCACAAGGTCTGAGATATGGCTTGCCAAAGATCACTACCCAATTTGGCTTAGTACACCTTGGGAACACTTTGGTCTGACTTGCGCTAGAATGTATTTGATGGTTTGAAAAAAAAAAAGGGTCTCCCCTAGAATTTACATGGCCAACAAGAGCTGATGGAGCTAACGATTTGGTCCCATGATGATAAGTTTGAAAGATGCACCATTGAGCAACTTTCAACTGAGCACCAATGCAATTTTTTGCACCAACCAATATCGGGTTAGAAAATGGAATCCAAGTGGAATATCCCAAAACTAGGACACCTAATGGCAGGCCTTCCTAAGATGGTCCTTGTACACTTCACAAATCTCTGATATCTCTCACGAGGTCTGAGATATGGCTCTCCAAAAATCACTGCCCAATTTGGCTTAGTGCACCTTGGGAACACTTCGGTCTGACTTGTGCTGGAACATTCTTGATGGTTTGCAAGTCAAAATGTTCTCCCCTAGCATTTACCCAGCCAACTAGAGCTGATGGAGCTGACGGTTTGGTCCCATGACAAATGGTTTGAAACAACAATAATGAAAAATTTGTATACCAACTTTTAAAAGTTGCTCGACAATATTTGTGCAACTTTTGATAATGTTGCAACATGTTATTAGGACCTCTAAACCTATTGAAAGGACTTAGAAGACCTTTAGATAATATAGTAGGAGCTTTATTAGACCAAAAAAATCAAACCTACTTATCCTCTCATAGGTGATGAGTCTAATCAACCTTAGGTTTATACAGACACCTTAGATGGATTAACTTTACAATGAGACCAATCTACTCAAAATGAATGGTTGATCTCTAGGATCTAACCATGATTAAAAATATGTGAAGATAAAATAATGAAGACTCCCATCCATGCTTGGTGTTTCTTGGGTTCCCTACACCAAAGACCCCTATAACTTCCCAAGTGTACCCAAGGAACATTATATAGAGCATGAAAGATACACCTAAAAACATAAATTCACTTAAGTCATGGAGTGCATAAATATAGAGCATGAAAGATACACCTAAATATAATGTAGAAAATCAAGCATTAATTCACTTAAATCATAAAATTTATAATGTCCTAGAGAAAACATGTAGTACATACATTATGAAGCATAGACATGAAATCACTTAGGTCATTCACGTAGGTCGTACACATGAATTTAGGTTATGAGTCATATACATGAATATACATCAAGTACACACACAAGTACATTAATTTATTGAAACAAACATGCATATATGCAAGTCATGTGAAACAAGAATACACTTAAGGCATAAACATCCATTAAAAAAATTCAAGGATCAAATTTAAAGTTTCATATAAAACAAAAATCAACAATAATAGCGTACATATCAATACATGGTGTACATGCCAAATCCAAAATAGAGTAACCAAAAATGGCATCAACTATGTCCAGGTTGATATATACTATGTACAAATGTCACACACACACACACACACACACACACACACATATATAATTTGTTCATTCAATTACCACAACTAGAACTATACAATGTCTCGATGTATCTATGACTATGGTGGATCAACAAAATTGAGCTTCTTCACTGCAACACTTGGCTCACTAAGTCTCTGCACAAGAAAAATTCAAATGCTAAGCCATATATTATCTCAAAATAATATCAAAATAAATAAATATTGGGTTGTAATTTGGTGAAAGTTGAATAATTTATTACCTCATCCATTTCTCCTATGCTTGGGCTAAATGATAAATGAAATGGGCTCCGTCGTGGGTGAGAGGGACTCCTAGAAAAATGGTGAGGTAGAGGTAGGAAAGGAAGTGGTGAAGGGTCCTATAACAGGGAAAATAAATAGTATAAAATACATGTTATAAACAAGAAATACTAAAAATAAAAAATGCATCGACTAAAAAGAAAATACATACCACAACATGAGTTGTAACTCTTGTCCTGGAGGGAGCCAAAATAATTGATGAATCAGTTTGGACCTTTTCCTGTATGGTAAAATAGAAAAGACGTTATAGGACCAAAAAATACTAGATAATGCAAAAAATCTATATAGTAGATAATACAAATTTCCATACTAAAGCCTCAGCTGGATTTCTTATGCTTAAGCTAAATGGTAAATGAAACATGCTCCGTCGTGGGTAAGAGGGACTCCTAGAAAAATGGTGAGATAGAGGAAGGATGGGAAGTGGTGAAGGATCCTATAATAGAAAAAATAATAAAAAATACATGTTATAAACAAGAAATACTAAAAAATAAAAAAATGCATGGATTAAAAATAAAATGCATACCACGGCTGGATCTCCTATGCTAGACAAGGGATCCCTAGGAAGTGGAGAAGGGTTCACCTCATATGAGGCAGCTATGACCAATTCCTGTATGAAAATTAATAGCAAATGACATACAAATACATGAACATGATTTCTAAAATATTTTGAACAAACAAGAATGCAATTGAAAGTAAATATTAAAACATGTTACCTCCTCCCTCTCCTTAACATCAACAGTGTTTGGGGTATTCATTAGTTCACTAAAACCCAATTGATTCTACATGTATACAATAAAAAATTCAAGTGGATTTATCAATATAGACTACATTGAAGTGTTCATAATACATTTCAACAAATATACTTAAATTGGACTTAATTACCTTTTTTTGTTTCAATGTCCCCAATGATTGCTTCCTCTTTCCTAATGACCTCAATCTTGGTGGGGTAGGATAACAAAACAAAAATTAAAATAAGAGAAATATGTTGGAAAGTGATAAATTTTGTGTAAATGTGATTCAATTTTTTGTTTTCATTTATGGTAACACATGTGGGTTTCAGATCGATTCCTATAAAGATAATTTTTTATGATTCAGATTTTGACTAAGTATAGAGGCATAGATACAAAAGTGTTTTGGATGTTGAAGATCGAGATCGATGAATTAGGAAAAGAGAGATTATAGGAAGATAGTATGGGGTATGTATAGCCTCCATCCATGATTGATTTAGTTTTGGTTATGTCTATGAAGAGTTATAAAGAATTGAAGATAGACAGACTGTTGCAGAGCAATGATACAAAATAGTTGGACAGTAGTGAAGATTGAGGGTGTATGGATTCTAGGCAATCAAAGTTGGATTTGGGTTTTTGATAACCTACAAATTAACTATGCAAGAGCGCTGACTATGCATTTGATATTAGTTATATTAAATGTATTTTGTATTGAAGACTAACTTTGTAATATTTGTAATATTCATATTGGAAGCTGACTTTGTAAAGTTGTGAGATATATATGTAAGATATTTTTGATAAAGATATTAGAAAGGAAATTGATGATAAGTTGGACGAGTTGTTGAGTGAATAGAAAAGAAAAGAATGACATAGATCATTGAAGAACTATAAAGGGAATATCCAAGCAGTAGTGTTTCTTATTTTGTTCATGACTGAGAACACTTTGTAAACATAATTACTTTGTAAGAGATGTAAGGTCATTTGGCCCCTAATGAGGTGTCTTGAACCTTTAACAGGGTTGTAATTCCTTTAACAAGGAAATGTGCCATGTTATATTCAGCTCCTAATAGGGCTAGGTCTCCTAACATAGACATCATAATTTAGTACATGCTTGTGGGTACCATCCCCACTGAGGTTTTCCCTTGTCCAAGGTTTCCTCGAAAATAAAATATGGTGTTATGAGTACTTTGTCATTTTCTTATGTTCTTTTCTTTACTTCAAGTTTATGTTTATTATTTAAATGGTTGAAGAATTTAATTAAGTGCTATAATACAGATTCACCCCCCCCCCCTCTTAGTATTATCCAATCATAAAAATTGGTATCAGAGCTTCTGGCCCTTGGAGAGAATGTATAACAACTTGAGGGAGATTAGAATGGATTTACACAGCTTTCAATAAAGCTTTGATGCTACACTTGAAGACCTTGACAAAGGAAAACCAGAAAAACATGCGAAGAGCTGAGAAATTTATAAAGAAACTCAAAGAACAACTTGAGCTTTCCTGAAGTCAAAGACAAGATCTTATGGTTCAAATAAAAGAATATTTAGATTAATACAATTCAGATCAGGTGAAGCAACTAAAAGAAGAGAATGAGACTATGGATAAAGAAATATAGGTATAGAAGGATGCTAAGAAGAAAGTTGATGAATCTTTAAATAGTGCATTAGATCAAATGAAGAATGAGGCTGACAACTACAAGAAAAAGTATCTAGAAATGGAGAAGTACAATCAGATTATAAAAGGTGAACTTGTTGAAACAAATAAACACATTGAGAAACTTCATACCAATATTGATTTGATGGATGAATAGAGAGACAAACAGAAACCTAAAGGTGATATGATTGGTATTGCCTGCAATGAAGCTGAATGTTCAAAGAATCAGGAAGATAAATCAAATGAGAAGATTGATGTTGAGAAAGCTTCTACTGAAGAATCTAAAGAGCATATCATACCCTTCAGAGGTAGATGCTTTGGTTGATACAGATTCGGACACATGAAGAAAGACTGCAGAGGTAATGGCCCTTTTAGAACTTTTTCTAGTTATTGTTTTCGCTATAATAGATATGAGAACGGGAAAATAGAATGTAGAAAACCTAATCCATCTCGATATAGACAAAATAATGGAAGAGAATCTATAGTGAAACCTACATGCTACAAATGTAATAATATTGGACACATTGAAAAGTAATGTAAGCTACAAGTTAATCTGTAAAGAAGACCTCCTATATGTTACAATTGCAATAATCCATGGCATATAGAAAAGTTTTGTAGGTATAATGGATTAGACAACAGAAGATTACCACCTCCTATGAATTCACAAAAGAATGCAAATGATACTGGTAAGAGTGTTGTAGATGTGAAGAGTGAGTTAGAAATTTTTTTTAAGAAAGGAGAAGACAGAAACAATGGAAAGATTTGAAATATCAAAGAAACAAGTGAGACATCAGTTTAGGGAGAGTCATTAGATGCTACTGGATCTTCACCTGATAGTAGTAAAACAAAATTGACCTGATTAGCCAATCATGGCCTTAAGGGAGCATTGGATATAGACATCAAAATATATCCTGCCTCAAAATTTGTGGATTGAGATCGAGCAAGCTTGGGTATGAACTTGGCTGACATCATGGAACACACATCTAAGACTGCAACATTAGTCGACTCATATATTTTGTTCACGAGATCTAGCAGACGACTAGATAGTTTTGAGTAAAAGTGAAATTGATGACTTAAACTTGTATAAAGCACCATTTGATGACCTATCTCTTTACCACATGACAGAGAGTGAGCTAATGAGATTAGAGAGAAGAAATATTTAGACGATTCTACATTTGTCATGCATGATTGATTGAAGCATAAACTTGAATTTCAACAGAAGAAAGGTATTTAGATCATCTAGCTATGGATGCACCTATTACTTTTGATTGTGTAGATAAAAATAGGTATAAATTTAAGAAACATCCATTCAAGTCATGTGAAGAGGATAGAACATTACTCCTAGAGTACCTAGATCAAGCATGCAGACATCACCTAAAGAGAAAGGCACAGTAAGAGAAGAGAAGAAAATAGAGAAGCACTTGTGGAATCATGACATCAAGATGATAGAGAAGAGAGAAATAAAACAAGGTATTCTAGTCACAATTGATAAGTACTATGACAGGTATGAAGAATCAGACAAGCTTAAGATTGAAGACATTATGATTGAATATTTACATACTTTCAAAAAGACCCTTTTAGAAATTGAAGGAAGTATACCTATAGACTTGTATGGGAGATTGGAGATAAGAAAACATGTAGCACAGATTGAGGATGATACAATCAAGAATCAGGAAATTGATAACATGGTGCCTGTGATATCAGTACAAGAAAGGGATAGAATATACAAAGAATTAAAACCCTTGTTAAGGACCAAGGTAAGATTGTTGAAAATCATGGTGAGGAAGTATGATGAAGTCACTAAGGAAACTAAGAAGGCACTGGAGAAAATATTAATGAATACTACTTCTGATAAGCCCCCACCTCCTAAGACCACTTTGCCTACACAATTGGGAATGGGTGAAAGCTCAAAAGAAATAGAGACAACTGCTGAGAAGAGTGAAGTAGATCCACCACCAAATCTCTATGTTTCTTGTGTGGGAGTGACTCTTGACACTTCTCAAGATGAAAAGGACCCTTTTGTAGGGAATATGGACACTTCTATAGAAGATCAAGCTGAACACAAAGAGGAAGAAGAGTAGAATAAGGAAGAAGAATAGAAGATCGAATAAAAAGAGGATGAAAAAAAAGGGGTAAACACATCATCCATCTCATTGTTGGAAAGTAGTGATGTAAATGTTGATAGCATGGATGAATTTGAATTGGTCAAATTGGCATTTACTACATTGAACAAAGCCAAGGAAAGATCAGAATAGAAAGGAGACAAAAAGGCTAAAGTAATTACTAGAGCAATTGATACTATGAACAAATTGGTTGTTGTACATATTGTTTTCCAACACAAAGATGAAATTGAAAATTTAAGAATAATACTCGATGAATTTGATGGGAACTATGAGAATTTTATGAAGATTGTAGAGGAGAAGGAAGAGAAAACTTATTTAGAGAAGAAGTTAACAAAAGTCTACAAGTCTATCACATGGGACTTAGGAATTGTGAAAACTTGTTTGAAAAATGCAAAGAGCTACATTGGACATGGGAGAATAAACTATTTAGTTATTGCATGAATCCAATTAGGCATGTTTAGAATGTAGAAGACATTATTGCCAAGGAGAGGGCAACTTGAAATAGTATTATGGACATTGTGAATATATTCATAATCCACAACAGATTTAGACAAGGAAGTCACAAGAATTTTATCTAAATTCAGTGTATTGGATAATGAGAAAGGGAGAGTATTGACAAGATTTAATTTGCTGAAGAGCTTTATCACTCCTAAGCTATCCATACTTGAAGTTCATCTCTCATACTTGGAGAAAGTGATAGATTCACTGACTAAATCTTTGCCCATAAAATTGAAAAAAGCTGAGACCACATCATTTGCACTAAATGGCTTAATTCACATTAGCCAAATATTGTTCAAAACATGGAATGCAGAAGTGAAGATCTTGGAAGATTCCTTTCAGGATATTCTGAAACTGGTGAGAAAGCACTAAAACCTATTGTTTTCTATGCACCTTTGTCATTGTTGTCAAAGAGAGAGAAGAGAAGAAATATATATATATATATATATATATATATATATGTATATATATATGTATATCTATATGTA
>MU224926.1:101036-133326 GCA_018584345.1 Thuja plicata
GTGTGTGTGTGTGTGTGTGTGTGTGTGTGTGTGTGTGTGTGTGTGTGTGTGTGTGTGTGTGTGTGTATAATAAAGAAAAAAATTATATAGGAGAATAAAAGAAAAGAGACAAGAAGAGGGAAGGAAGATTATAGAGGAGACAGTTTTGTTGGAAAACTTATTTTGTTAAGTGTTGCCATCAATTCAAAAGGGAGAGATTGTTGGAAAGTGATCAATTTTGTCTAAATGTGATTCAATTTTTGGTTGTCATTTATCGCAACACATCTAGGTTTCAGATCAATTCCTATAAAGATAAGTTTTGATGATTCAGAAATTGACTAAGTATAGAAGTGGAGATACAGAAGTGTTTTGGATGTCGAAGATGGAGATCGATGAATTAGGGAAAGTGAGCTTAGAGGAAGATAGTATGGGGTATGTATGACCTCCATCTAAGATCAATTTGGTTTTCTTATGTCTACGGCGAGTTATAAAGAATTGAAGATGGACATATTGCAGCAAAACAAAGATACAGAGCAATTGGACATTAGCGAAGATTAAGGGCATATGACTTGGATTCCAGGAAATCAAAGTTGTATTTAGGTTGTTGATAACCTACTCATTGACTATGCAATAGTGTTGACTATGCATTTGATATTTATTATATTAAATGTATTTTGTATTGAAGGCCGACTTTGTAATATTTGTAATATTCATATTGGGAGCCGACTTTGTAAAGTTGTGAGATATATATCTAAGATATTTTTGATAAAGATAGTAGCAAGGAATTTGATGATAAGTTGGATGATTTATTGAGAGAATAGAAGAGTAGAGAATGACATAGATCATTGAGGAACTCTAAAGGAACTATCTAATCTCTAGTTTTACTTGTTCTGTTCATGACTAAGAACACTTTGTAAATAAAATTACTTTGTAAGAGTTGTAAGCTCAGCTGGCCCCTAACAGGGTGTTGTGAACCTTTAACAGGGTTATAATTCCTTTAACAATGAAATTTGCTATGTAATATTCATCTCCTAACAAGGATAATTCTCCTAATAGGGACATTATACTTTAGTACATGCTTGTGGGTACCATACCCACTGGGGTTTTCCCTTGGCTAGCGTTTCCTTGAAAACAAAATATGGTGTTATGAGTACTATGTCATTTTCTTATGTTCTTTTCTTTACTGCAAGTTTATGGTTATTATTTAAATGGTTGAAAATTTTAATTAAGTGCTATAATACTGATTCACCCCCTCTAAGTATTATCCAATCCTAACAAAATAATATGATACTGCATGGGTTCAATTAAAACTATAAACAAGAGGTGTGAAAAATATGATACCACATAGCTCTGTAAGCCAAAGTCAATGGAAAAAAGGTGTTATCCTCAATCTAAGAAAGCTAAGCCCCTGATGAGCCCTATAAAAAACCAAATAAATATATAAGCATTAGTTTCCAATGAATATTATGATTCAATTGAATTTCACAAATGATAATGCTCCACAACTCTATTATCACAAGTTTATAAATAAATTTTATGAACCATTATTACAATATAAAAAAATTTCTCTTCTTTCATACACAAGACTATTCTTTAACAAATTTGTAGTCATATTTAGAGAAGGATGATCTAAATTGTATTAATTGGGGTCAAAGGTTAGGACCACTTTTTTAGCTGGTAATAGGACTATTGTAGGCTATAAGTGAGTATGTTTTAGTGTGTTTACCCTTAGCATTGCGGGATTTAGAGTGCTTTTAGGTTTAGAGTATGGTGCAAGAGCACCTCCTAGCACATGGAGTCTCATGAAGATTGCAGACCCTTTATGTTCTCAATGTACTCTTTGCCAAAAGGAACCCAAGACATCTTGGAGTTCAAGGCTTTAGAATTAGTCTATCATTGAGATCTGATTGTGAGACCTAGTTCCAAGTTTGGGCACTTATAAGCCACTTGGTACTGTATGGTCATGGGATATGTACTATGGTCATGGGCTTCAACTTTACATTAAAATGACTTGGCCATATTCCCCTATGTCGCATCCTTCGAATGCAACTAGTTTGGTGAAGAGATCTTACATATAACTCTGGTTTTTGTTCATTTCTAAGAGTTTCACATTGTTTCTCAAGTTTGAAGTGTTTCCACCATGGGAATTGGATAATATATGGTGGAAATATTCTTTGTAATATTATTTTGAAGATTCTGCAAGTTTTTTTTGTGTTGATGGAGGGAGATGGCCATATGATCGAGCCCTAGGTGTATATCTCAATGTATGCACCAAATCTGAATATACACAGTAGTGTATAAATTCTACAGAACTGAGCACCAAGGGCTCTAATTATGGATTTGATGTTTTTTTTTTAATACCTAAGTGTTCCAATTGGTTTTAGAAGGAAACACTTCCATTTTCCAGCACTTCCTTCTTTTGTGGATGCCTACCCTCTGGTGCAGTATGAGATTCTTTGAATTAACCTTCATTTTGACCCCTCAAACCTTGGTGCACCTGGCTTAGATGTATCTTAGTAAAGGGTATTTTAATCTATTATTCAATTCCTAATTATTTTGGGGCTTTCCAAAGTTATCTTGATTGTACTGCCTGGACAGGGCTACTAGCATTTGACTGGACATTTTAGCAAATGCCTTCAAAGGTCTCAATCAGTTTGATTGTGTGCTTGGACCAAGTCCATTTTGATTAGTCCTTGATGTCTAAGGTCCCCATTGATAATTTTGTGGGCTTGTAAGCCTTGTAACCATTTTTGCGCTAATATTGGTGGCTTGGGTCTTAATAAACCTCTTCATGATGAACCCATCTTTGTTGTCTGAAACTCATAATTCTCATGGGGGGTATTAAGATTGTGTTTTTCATCAATTTTTAAAGGTGTGAGAGTCAGGGTTTTCCACTCTTTATATAGAGTTAAGGGATTCCATGATTGGATCATCATACCCTTGACACTTGCATCAAAGTAGGTGGTATGGGAAGTGATGAAAATATTTGGGGTTCTTATGAACCTAGGTTATAGATGGGTTCTTGTATATGGTGAAGATATAGACTATTATATGGGAGCTATCCTAGTATGACAATAAATGCCAAAGATAAAAGTTTACTTAAATAGAAAGTGAATGTGCTTTGAGTGATAGGATAAGGACCTTGTGATAAGTTAGGGTGTTCTTGGGGTGTCTTAGAAGTTATATGTTGGGAGTCTTCAAAAGTCCATGGATGTGTATTGAAGGATTAAGGATATTCACAATCAGTTAACAATCAAAGATTGTATTTATGATTTTGAACAAGAAATAAGAGTAAAAGAACAATGGTTGGATATTCTGAATGATTTTAAAGGTTGATTTAGAAGCCAATAAGTGATTGGTTGGGGTGTGATTCTATGTATAAGTTCAGCATTGGTTGAATTGAGTCCAAGGATGGAGAGCAAGAGTTCAAATCAGTTTGATTCATGATGGTTGGAGAAGGAAGTGAATTCCTTGAGTTTAATTACATTAGAAAAAATTCTTTGACCATAAAGCAATATCAAACAATATACACTAAGTTTCCACCATACGAATTATTAAGATACGGTATTTTGAAAACAACATACTATTCTATTTTATGAATATTTTTAAAACATTGCCTCATGTGTTTGAGCTACCCATCTACGTCTACTAGAAAAATAACTTCTTAGTGTGCTAGTACCACTAGCTACACCCTGTAATGCATATTATTCATGTATCAATTTAGATTCTTCTATACATAAAAAATTATTTACTTTTAACAGATTTAGGTAATTAATTGAAATACCATGTCAAAACAAAAATTTAAACAAACATGTAGTGGATGCACCATACACTAGTGACAACAAATCATCTGTGAGGGTCATATCCTCAGTAGTGGATGCCTAACATTTTCTCCCGCACTTTATATATCAATGGGATGTCAAACCATCTGCACTAGCCTAACTATCTACCCCATCACATATACCATTACAACTGATGTAGATATGCTCAATGGGCTGCGCTGACCCTTCAAGTATATCTGATGATAATGGAGCTCGCATGAGATGATATTATCCTAATGGCACACCTGATGAAGATGGAGCTAGCGTGGGATGGGATGATCCTAATGGCACATCTGATGAAGATGGAGGTGGCATAGGCACTGATCCATCCTCTCCAACTAATAGAGTGCCATTCTAGATAATGACATCAGTCAATGATGTAGCTGCATGAAAATTTTGTATATCCATAGACTCCTTCACCACTATAGGGACCACATCATGAATGAGGGTTTTTCTCACATTACGCCTCCTCTCTTGTGGTCAGGTAATCCTATGTGCACCAGGTCTATCCTGTGCAGAGCCTCTCCCTCTACTCTGGAACTAGCGAAAGTCAAAGTAATTTGGCTTCTTGCCAAGGATAAACTCGCAATATAGCTTCCTCAAAAAATATAAAGGTACCTCATTATTATTACAATGTGGTTGGTCAAATACCATGTACCACCTATCCCAAAAATATGATTTCATCCCCCTATGAGCACACCAATGTATAGGAAACCATTTTGTATTAACTTCTAGGGAATTGCTAGTATTAGGATCGGTAAAAAGGGCACATATGTCACATTTTAAAATGGATTTTATTTTCACATCCTTATATTATAAACCATCAGAATAATATGTACGACACCTATCCCTCCATTAACCCCATTTTTTCACCCCTTCAGACACCTCATTTGGACTATTGGATAATTTTTCTAATTTAGTGGCGAGGGTAGAGTGATGTTGAAGACCAGAAGGCTTCAACTTATTAACTAATATATTAATTTGTGCACTATTTTGGTAAAGGCACTGCACAAGGTCCTCTTTTTTTGCATTTACATGATCTAATGGCACATGTGGAGGGTCTGCAGGTGGTGTTGGTTGTGGAAGAGGATAATTTTGAGGAGGGTTTAGGGGTGGCAATGGTGGTGGACAAGAATAATTTTTAGGAGGGTTTATAGGTGGCAATGGTGGTGGATGAGGAGAATTTTGAGGAGGGTTCACGGGGGTGGTCTTTCATTTATTTTTCCTCTTCTTGGTTTGTTTAATGAATTTGATATGAAATTAATAAAATAAAACAAAAAATCAATTGTTGGATGATATCAATTTTTGGTACTAATCATGTTGTTGATACTCATGTTTTGTCACTGATGTCAACATATATTTCTATCAAAGAAGACAGAATAGTTACTTGAATGGAAGACATGTACAGACATTATATGGATGAACCAAAATGAGTGAAATTGGATTTAAGCAGAAGACTAAGTTTTGACCTTACATCTTAGGTTGCTTGACTTTATGTTTCATATCATGGATGTTACAACTGTTTTAGTAAAGATTGTTTTTCTAGACTGTGACTGTGATTTTGGACAGAGAAGGTCTCTGTGTTCTGGGCATATCTTGCTGAGGAAGATGTGTCAGAACTTGTGAGCTTATTGATGGAGAGCTGGCATATGATGGTGAAATGGGTTGAGTTTGATTTATGTTTGGGTACTGATGACATTAGCTGTGGTGTGTGTTCTGTAGAAGACTTATTTATTGGCCAACTTCAAACTTGTAACATGCAAAAATTAATTCTAAGCATGGATTGCAGATCTAGAAGTATTTGCAATGAATTATAAATATTTTATACTTGTTATAGGTACTGTGTGTATCTTATCAAGGGATAATGTAATTATTTGTACGATGGGAAGCCTTAATTGGCCGACCTAGTTAATTAAGTATTATGAAAGCTTAACTGGCTGACCTAATGGGTTATTGTAAGAGGGTATATATGAGTGATCTTTTCATTTGTGAAAAGTGTGGTAGAGAAAGGAAAGAGTAGAGATTTGTGAAGCTACGAAGCTTTATTGCTGGATAGAGAGCAAAGTTGGTACTTCATTGGAACTGACCAAGAAAAGATAGTTGTTATCAGACAATTCACTGGACTGTGTATTTTCTCTATACACTTGATGTAGATTTTGAATCCTTGAGGGTGGCTTTAACATTCTTTGGGTAGTGAGCCTTGTTAGTGAGCCTACTACTTTCATTGACTCCTAACAGGGTTTGTCTCCTAACAAGGACTGTGTACTGTAATGTAATAACAAGCTCCTAAAAGGGCTAATATCTTTTAATAGGGATACTATACTCCCTGTACATTATTTTGTGGGTGCTAATTCTCACCAAGGTTTTACCTTTAACAGGGTTTCCTCGACAAAAAACATTGTGTTATGGTGATTGGCAGTTACTGTGTTATTTACTTTTGATGTTATGGTTAGTAAAGTTTAAAGTTTAATAATCTATTGCACAAATGATTCACCCCCCCTCTCAGTTGTCTTATGGAATGTTATTCCTAACAATTGGTATCTGAGCTATTGGTCCTTAAAGAGAAAGTTTAACAACTTGAGGTGATCCTGAAGATGACTTACTACAAGAAGGATAGTCTGAAGTTTGATCCTGAAAACTTTGATAGTTAACAAAACAAGATGAGAACACATTTTCTATGTCTGGGAATTAAGTACTGGATGATCATAAAGAAGAATGAAAAGATAGTGATTGATGATGAGCTGGAAAAGGCTACTGAAGAAGAAAAGAAACTATTTTCCTAAAATATGGTTGCAAGGGAATCTCTGATCAGTGCCCTATCTGAAGGAGAATTCACTAAATTAAAGGATTTGGACTCTACACATGACATCTAGACAAGACTGGAAGCATTGTATGTTGGAGACAAATTTACAAAACAAGCGAAGTTGCAAAACTGGAAAACAAAGATGGAATCAATGAAGATGAAAGAAGATGAGAATGTCAGAGCATATGCATAGATAATTACTGAGGTAGTTACTAGTATTAGGAACTCTGGAGGTACTTACAATGAGGAAGAAGTCATTGCAAAGATTATTAGATCTTTGACACCTGCATATAGAACCAAAGTACAGGCTATAGAGGAGATCATACCTTTGACACCGAACTTCACCAGAGAGATGCTAATTGGCAAGCTTACTACATTTGAGGCTGCAGAATTGGGAGACACTTTACCTAGGGTAGAGTCAACATTCAAGGAAACTATGCACAAGAACAAGATGACCTTATCTGGAAATGCAAGCAGTATTGATCTAAGATAAGAACTTGGAGCTTATGCTGATGAATGGGAACAGATACAGGAAGAAGAAAGAAAGCTAGATGAAATTGTGGCACTAATAGCTAGAAGAGAAAAGAGAGGTAAGGGTAAATTTGAAGGAAAGTTACCTTTGAAATTTTTTTCATGTAATAAGATTGGTCATTTTGCATCTAGATGTCCTACAAGAATCCCAAAGAACAAACCTAAGTTTTTCAAGTCTAAGTTCTCAAAAGATAAGGAATCTTATTATGCTAGTGAGGGAATATCTGATGATAGGGATGATAACTTTGATGAGATTGGATTCATTTCTATTAAAGACAATTCACCTATGCATGAGGATAAATTCCTAGTATCTTGAGTTGAAAAGAAATCCGAATGGGTTAACGATAGTGGATGTTCACACCATATGACTGGAGATAGGAATAAGTTTGTGAGTTTGAAGAAACATGATGGTGGTATTGTTAGATTTTGTGACAATAATCCTAAACTTATTATTGGAGTTGGATCTATTTCTTTGGATGGAATGAATAACACTGACAATGTATTACTTGTTGATGGACTTAAACATAATTTGTTGAGTGTTGGACAACTAGTGGACAAGGGTTATTGGCTGAATTTCATTAATGGGAAATGTTCTATCAAGAGTAAGACAGGAGTAGCATCTAGTTCTAAATCTAGAGGTAATGTATTTGAACTTAACACATCTGAAGCTACTTGTTTTATTGCTAAATTTGATGACAGTTGGTTATGGTACAAAAGATTTTGTCATGTTAATTTTGATAACATTGTGAAGGAAAGTATGACAAAAGTAGTAAGAGATCTACCTAGAATTGTGAACCCATCTAACACTATGTGTAGAGAATGTGTCATGGAGAAACAAACTAGAAGAACTTTCAAGAGAAAGGCCTATTCTGCAAAAGGAAAGTTGGATCTAGTGCATACAGATCTGTGTGGTCCTACAAGAACAAGATCGTACTATGGTGAAGGTATTTTATAGTTTTTGATGATGACTTTTCTAGAATGATGTGGGTTACATATCTGAGAGAGAAATAAGAGGCATTTGACAAATTCAAGATATTCTAGGAAAAAGTTGAGAATGAATCTAGTTTAAAGATGAAATGTTTGAGATTAGACAGAGGAGGAGAGTTTACTTTAGAACTATTCAATACATATTGCGAAGAGAGTGGAATACACAAATAGAATTTAGCCCCTAGAACTCCACAACAGAATGGGATAGCAGAGTGAAGAAACATAACTATATTAGATGTTGCTAGAAGGAAATATATCACATGTTCATTGGAGAGAAGTAGTTGGGACTGTTTTGTACACACTAAACATAATTAAAATTAGAGAAGGTATGAGTAAGACTCCTTATGAATTATGGTTTGATCATACACCTACTGTGAAATACTTTAGAATATTTGGAAGTAAATTTTATATCAGAAGAGATGATGAGATTGGGAAATTTGATGCTAGAAGTGATGAAGGAATCTTTCTTGGTTATTCTACTAAAAGAAAAGCATACAAATGTTTTAATCTAAGATTAAGAAAGTTGATTGAAAGCGCGAATGTGAAGATGGATGAAAAGTTTTGAATTTGGGAAAGAATGTATGACTATGATCAGATTATAGAAACAAAAGAGGTTACTACAGAACCTAAAGAAGCTTTGATGATTGAGAATGAACCTCTGATGACTGAAAATAAAGTTGAATATGAACAGATTGAAGATACTGAGCCATAGAAGACACCAATGTATGTTAAGAAGAACCATCCTAAAGATCAGATTATTGGTGGTACAGTGGTAAGAAACAAGGCTAGATTGGTTTGTAAATGCTACTCAAAACAAGAAGGTATAGACTATGAGGAGATATTTTCTCTTGTTGCTAGATTGGAAGCTGTGAGACTATTTCTTGCTTATGTTGCACATAGAGACTTTAAAGTGTATCAGATGGATGTGAAATTGAAATTCTTGAATGGTGATCTAGAGGAAGAGGTATACACTAAGAAACCTGATGGTTTTCCTTTGACAAATGATGAAAACATGGTTTGCAGATTAAATAAGGCATTGTATGGACTAAAACAAGCACCAAGGGCATGGTATGCAAGACTGGACAAATATCTACTTCATCTTGGTTTCAGAAAAGGTAATGTAGATAGTAATTTGTATTTGAGAACTGATGAAGATGGAATCTTGATTATAGAATTTTTTGTTGATGATATCATTTTTGGAGGTAATGACAAAATGAGTAAGAAATTTGCTAAAGAAATGGAGAATGAGTTTTAAATGTCTATGATTGGTGAGATGAAATATTTTCTTGGTTTGCAAATTAATCAGATCAAGAATGGCATTTTTATATCTTAGACAAAGTATCTTAAGGAAATATTAAAAAAGTTTGGAATGGAAGATTGTAAACCTATTGGAACACCTATGGTGACTGGAAACAAACTAACTAGTGATGATGAGACTCAGAGTGTTATTCAGACTAAGTATAGATCAATGATTGGAGGTTTACAATATCTAACACACACCAGACCAGATATTACCAATGGACTTGGAATTGTGGCTAGATATCAAGTAGATCCTAAAGAAACACATTTTTCTTTTGCGAAAATAATTTTTAAATATTTGAAAGGAACTGTGGAATATGGATTGTTGTATGAAAAATCTGATGATTTTACTTTGCAGGCTTTTACTAATGCAGATTAGGTAGGTAATGTGGATGAAAGAAAGAGCACAAGTGGTGGTGCATTTTTCCTTGGGAAGAGATTTTTTTCCTGGTTAAGAAAGAAGAAGAAATATATTGCTCAATCTACTGCTGAATAAGAATATGTAGCTGCTACAATAATTTGCACACAAGTTGTTTGGATGAAACAAATGCTGGAAGATATTCGAATAATTTTTAGGGAGATAGTGGTTATTCATTGTGATAATACAAGTACAGTAAACATGTCAAATAATCCTATAATGCACTCAAAGACTAAACATATTTCTATCAAGTATCATTTCTTGAGAGAGAAGGTAGTTGCTAAGGAGATTAAACTGGAGTACATAAGCACAAAGGAACAGATAACAGATATATTTACTAAACCTTTGCCAAAAGATTCTTTTGAATACCCCAGAGGCATGCTTGGGGTGATGGCCCCTCCTAGTGGAAATTAAAAGATGTAAATATGCATCAGTCCAGTGAATCTCAAAGCTATATTATTCTCTGGTCTTGATGTATGGATCTACTCCTTAGGGGGAGTGATCGTAGGAGAATACTATGGAGCACATTTGGGTGATATTGTACCTAATTGGACATGAATATTTGAAAAATCTACACCTTACAAAAGACTACAGATAAGTTATGGCACCCTTTTCCATTGTTGCCAAAGGGGGAAGGAATCTATGTGAAAATCTCTACTATTTTGGGGAGATTTGTTGAGGATATTGAGAAGATTGTAAAGAGAGAGAGAGAGTACTTTTGGGTTGATGCATATGGATTTTACCATATGTTTCCATCAATTCCAAATGGGGAGATTGTTGGATGATATGATTTTTTGGTACTAATCATGTTGTTGATACTCATGTTTTCTCACTGATGTCAACATATATTTCTGTCAAAGAAGATAGACTAGTTACTTGATTGGAAGTCGTATACAGAAACTATACGGATGAACCATAATGAGTGAAGTTTGATTTAAGTAGAAGACTGAGTTTTGACTTTACATCTCAGGCCACTTGACTTTATGTTTCATATCATGGATGTTATAGCTATTTTAGTAAAGACTATTTTTCTAGACTGTACTGACTGTGATTCTGGACAGAGAAGGTCTTTGTGTTTCAGGCATATCTTTCTGAGGAATATGTTTTAGAACTTGTGAGCTTACTGATGGAGAGACAACATATGATGGTGAAATAGGTTGAGTTTTATTTATGTTTGGGTACTGATGATGTCAGTTGTGGCGTGTATTCTACAAAAGACTTATTTCTTCACCGACTTCAAACTTGTAACTTGTGGAAATTAATTTTGAGCATGGATTGTAGATCTGGAAGTATTTGTAATGAATTATAAATATTTTATACTTCATATAGGTACCATGTGTATCTTAGAAAGGGCGTATGTAATTATTAGTATGATGGGAAGCCTTAATTGGCTGACCTAGTTAATTGAGTATTAGGAAAGCTTAACTGGCCGACCTAATGGGTTATTATAAGAGGGTATATATGAGTGATCTTTTCATTTTTGAAAAGTGTGGTAGAGAAAGGAAAGAGCAGAGATTTGTGAAGTTGCGAAGCTTGACTACTAGATAGAGAGAAAAGTTGGTACTTCATCGGAACTGACCAAACAAATGCAGTTGCTATCAGACAGTTCACTAGATTGTGTATTTTTTGTATACTCTTGATGTAGATTGTGAATCCTTGAGGGTGGCTTTAACCTTCTTTAGGAAGTGAACCTTGGCAGTGAGCCTACTACTTTCATTGACTCCTAACAGGGTCTGTCTCCTAACAGTGATTGTGTACTATAATGTAATAACAATCTCCTAACAGGGCTAATGTCTTTTAATAGGGATACTATACTCTCAGTACATTATTTTTTGGGTGCTAATTCCCATCAGGGTTTTACCTCTAACAGGTTTTCCTCGACAACAAACATTGTGTTATGGTGATTGACAATTACTGTATTATTTACTTTTGATGTTATGTTTCATAAAGTTTAAAGTTTAATAATCTATTGCACAATTGATTCAACCCCCCCCCCCTCAGTTGTCTTGTGGAATTTTATTCCTAACATCAATATCATAACCTAATTTGATAAAAAAAAAAATANCACCCCCCCCCCCCTCAGTTGTCTTGTGGAATTTTATTCCTAACATCAATATCATAACCTAATTTGATAAAAAAAAAAATACAAAAAGAAACAACAAAACAAAAAAAAAACAATAATACATACCTTTCTAACCGGGCATCGTTGCTTGAAAATGTACAAATTTTTGAAGATACCTTGTTTTCTTCAAGGCTTGATCAGGTTCTTAGGTGTTTTTTCTCTCCTCCACTTTGTTGATCTATGGTTTAGGCATTAAAAATAGCCTAAGCCCCGGTATTTACAAAAAATAATATGTTTCTAATAACCCGACCGGGTTATTAGAAACATATTAGAGCCCGATCACGTTATAAGAAAATATAATATGTCTAATAACCCAAACAGCTTATTAGAAACATCTTAGAACCCAATCAAGTTCTAAGAAAGGTAAAGTTTTTTAATAATATTCTCTAGGATTTGTTACCAAGCCTAGTACAATTTCAAAATTTTAATAACCCGACCAGGTTATATGAAATTTGAATTTTTTAAAACATGTGTCCAGTTTTTGGTCCACAACTTGGTGCACATACCCATTAGTAGATTAGAATACTTAATATCTTATGTAACCCTTTTTCCAAAAATTTCATACCTGGATCTCAAGCCATGAAATCATGGTACTTGGTGTCTAGGACTAGTGAGGCCTTACCCTCAAAATTTGGTGGGGGAATACTACTCTCTGTATGATCTTGGCTGGCAATATCACCTCTCATGGGTCTCCCTAATGTGATCCTTATAGAATTCCTCCTTGTGAGTACAATAGACTCAGAAGTGTCCTCCTTTTCCCTCTCAATCTCCTCTCTAATGGTGGTCTTCTTAGACATGGCTATGTACTTCTCCTCTTCCTCTCCCTCCTTGTCATCTATAGGTGCTCCTCACTCTAATCCAAAAGATCATCTTGGATCACATATAGGGTAGTCATTCATGAAGATAGGTCTAACACCATAAATGCTAGTGTACCTGAGATAGTCTATTGACACTCCTACATCAGCCACTATAGGATAAAAAACAACCTACTTCTCATTATTGGACTCTAAATATATTATCTCAATCTAATCAACTATGGGTCTCAGTATAGCTCCTACTCTTAGAATGAAGCTCTGACTATGTAAGAATATGGAAACTTGTTGAGGTGCAGCCTATGGAAGAATGAATTGTCACTAGACCCTATGATAATAGAAGGGCATCAAAACATAGTTGTCCCTCCCCTCTAATAATCTATAATGTTTCATGTGTTTCATTTGGTACCCTAGCTTTAATTTGGTACAATATATTTATGACACCTATAGTCTAAACAAAAAGCATCAAATAAATACAAGGAATAGATATCAAAACATACCTCATCGACTGATGTATCATCCTCTACTTCATGCCTCAGTTTCTTGATCCTTGTGGTCCTGATCTCCTTCTTTCTCCTTGGCATCCTCTTCTCCTCTATAAGATAAAATCAACAACGTGAGGCTTAAAATCAGCTTTATGAAGTAAATTTTTGAACTTACAACTAAATTTTTAGGTCAAATTTACTTTATTACTTTAGTACTTTATTACTTTTTAGACCTTATACCTCTATTTTCTAATCTCTTCATAATTGCATTATAGATTCATAATCACACTTGGTGGTCCCTAATTCAAATATGGGTCCCCTGAACTTCCCTAAATCTCCCTAAATCTTTTCTAGTTATCCCTAATGTGTAAAAAATTGGGGCAAGATCTTATTCCTTAGCATCCTCCCCTATTTTCCTCCAATTACAAAACTCATTTAGTTACTATATCAGACCTTTAATTGGAATCAGGTGATCCCCTAAATCCTGCAATATCTCCCTTACATTTACCACCAATCAAAATGCAAACATTTTGAGCGGGGTATATTGGAAGTTTGACTATGCCCCTGGGGGCCCTAGTTAAAGTTTGACTATACCCTTGGTTGAATGTGCCTAGATCTAGGGAAGGACCTATACGATACTTCTACTTGTTTTCCAGATTTGGTGTTGGCCAACATAATTCTGATGCAAGATAACTATAAAAGCTACCCTCACACCTCATTCTAAAGACTAGAGGATGAAAATGATAGCAAGGTGAAAACCACAATTTCACAAACAATCAATTTAAAGGTGGAAGCATCAAATTGGTGACATCTCTTTGAAGTGTGAGTTTTCTACACCAATCTCCTTCAAGTCTTAAAGCATTTGCAATCTCTCTTCAATTCTTATCATAGAGTTTCAAAAGGATCATGAAGATGGATAGGAGTACTTTTATCTCCTACTTGGGTATGATTTCCTTGTATGTTTCAGACCTAACATTTGATACATTATATTGAAATTGTGTCTTGTATGTAAACTCTAGGATTCACTCTATCACACATAGGGTTCTAGCATCCTAGGAATCTACTTTTGTATCTTAGCTCATTTATAATTCTAATAATACTCTAGAGTCATGAGCACAACACATTAAAATATTTTTATCAGCTATTCATGGAGGTGGGAATCAACAAAACATGGGGGTTATATAAGGAAAACCCCTATTAAGCCACAACAAAAATAAACACACACACACACACACACACACACACACACACACACACACACACACAAACCTCTTTTAAAATTTAGAGGAACATGTATTAATCATATTTATAGTGATGAAAGAGCTCTTAGACTAGTATCAACCTCCCCATCTAACAAATTTGTAGGTACAAAAACTTAGGTACACAGTTAAAGTTTGACTATGTACCCATGGGTGTAGTAAAATTTTGGTTGTACCTATCATTGGACATTTTGCAGATTCAGGTTCAGAGCCCAGGGACCTAGATCCAAAGCTGTACCGGGCCACTAGATTCAGGTAATTTTTAGGTTCATACTATGAACAATCCAATTCTACATGTATTTGTTCCTTATCCATCATGCGTTTCTATTAGGTCATTTCTATCTCAGATTTATATATTTCTATTTTGTAAAGGAATCCCCTCAAGGTTCTCCTTCAAACCCTAGATCATGCACTGATATCCTATTCAGTGGGTTATATCAATCAAATCTTGATTTGAGGTATTGTCTTGAGTCTATTCCTAATGTATGAAGTCAACCCATGGTGAATGTGCTACATATTGACATTATGCACCATTTTCCAGATTACACTAAATATGTGGAAATAAAATTCAAGGATGAACATTGGTTTGAATGAAACATCATTTCTCATATCATTTAAAGTGTTTTCCTCAACCTATGAAACAAGTTCATGCCTCTAGATCATCTTTATTTTTCCCTTAGTCTTACATTCATTACAAGAACACCTCATCACTAGGTCATGTAATCTTAAATGTATTTTTCTAAACTATTCTAATTTATTGCATAGTTTAATTCAAGAAGTGACTTTGAATCCCTTTTAAAATACCATTGATAGTTTCAAAAGATAAAGTTCATATATTAATTTATTCATCTTCTCCGTATCCAATTCAAGATCATTGTATAGAAATGTTGTGCTCTTAGAAAACACTAAGCCAAATTACCTTTTCTATTGATCAAGTGCGTTAAGATTCCTTTTAAGATATTTATTACTTATAATGAATTTTAATTCTATCTACTCCATTATATTTAATATCTATCTATGTTATGCGTCAGTGTTTGAAAACATTTATTGTATCTAAAGCCACCAATATGCCTTGAGACTAAAGTTAGGAGTGGTTAAATCCAAGTATAGAAGCTTTACAAGGCAACTGGACCAACTATAGGGAGAATACTACCCTCTACACTTATGGCTCTGCTAAACCAAGGTGGGTAAACCTAATCTAGATACATAAAATATTTACAACTCTTTATCACTCTCGATTACAATAACAAATAATGGTAAGAAAGTGCAAAATACTAACCAGGCATTCATTGACTCTCTATTCCCAAGTAGCACATACAACCAACAACAGTACCATATGAAATAACTTAGTAATAGTCTTGATGTAAATTTGAAGAATATAAGTAGACCAAATAAAACATGTACCAACAAAATATTTACTAGTTCATGATCAGTGCCATATCCATTGGGAAATCCCTCAATGCAGAGAAGAAAATAGAAACCTACCTATTGGCAAAGATTCATAGCCATAAATACAAGCAACTCAGATTACAAACTTCTTATAGGATCCTTATGTAGACAAACCAAATGAGTTTATATTATTTCCAAGGCACATTTCATTTGATCCTAGATCAAAACTTATGGAAAACAACATATACATTAACAAACTCAATGCAATAAATTAGAAGACCTAAAAATCATAAGGAGACACCAAGGAGAGACTTAAAAATTAGAAAAATTGTATTAAGTATAATTAATTAGGGTTTGAAACTATCTGATTGAAGATAAAACCATTCAATAAAGTACAAAAAATTAATGAAATTTATATCTTCTCTTGAAAACAGTCAAAACAAATCTAATATATCCCTGGGACCAACAATTATGGAACCAACACTTATGGTAAAAATTTTGGAAACCTCAATACAAAGAAAGGAATGCCTTAAGGAGAAGGAGGAAACCCTATGAGATGGTTCCAACAACTGTCCTTCCAAGCAATCAATGTAAAGCCTATAGTGCAAGGTAATCTTTCTCCAAAAGATCACATAAAATCTATCGTGACAAATGACTTGCAAATTATAATAAAAGATCCAATCTCATAAGTTCACTACACTCATGGTTAGGTAGAAACATCTTGAAATAGAAAGAGAGATCAGAGATCCATGAGGCCACCATGCTATAGTAAATGTGTTCAAGCCCACAAAACATAACCCCAGACACACAAACAACACCATTAAGGCTGATATGGGAAAAAAAAAGACCTCGAGCCACTCCCTTGCAAGTCTAAGAACATGCCACCTTGCTAAAACATGCAGAGAAGTTTAAAATTTTAAAATATTCCATATAATGGCTACTTCTCTTGCGCCAAACACTTCAATGGCTGAGATCATGATCTTTTCACAACTTTAAAACATAATTGTTGATGTACTTTACATTACCCAGGTACTTTATAAAACTTACTTTAACTAACCCAGGCTCGAACACTGTCTATCACAAGACCCAGAGATAACTTTGTTGCTAAATCACCATAAATTTTACCTAACCCTTGGTTTATCATGAAATTTAATGGTAGCCACACATATTTCCCTTCATCTAAGGTCTGCACTGAGTCGCTAAATCACTTAAGTCTTTGCAAAATTTATTCAGAGATTCAACGACAAGCACCCACACTTGGGCACACCAATTTCCATGTGGCAACATCCCATTGGGATTCGAAGCCACCTATCCTTCTTTTCCTATGTAGGCCTCACACCTTTTACTGCCAACTTGGATGCATCCCAAGCCCTTTCTCCATTACATGATGCTTACCTTCCTCCCATATTTCCTTCATGTGGTAGTGCATCACCATTAGATCTCGATATGCCTTTCATGATTATTTTTGATTTACCACCATGTGTCACCATCTGACTCAATCCATCCTCTCAGTCCCACCTAAACATCCTTCTAACTATGCCACATGGCACCACCTTACTCATTGGGATCTCTACCATGTGTCCATCCAACCTGGCCCACCAGTTGTCAAACCTGCCACATGTCACACCCGCGCCATTATGTGATCCAACGTGACCTACCATGACTTGGATTTTGGCATCATTCCCTTCCTCCACCTATCATCTCCTTGACTACATCACCTGAGTGGGGCCCCACAAAATTATCCATCTTGTCTGCTAGCTACCCACCACTAACTGTAGCACTTCACAAACCGTCAGCGAAAAAAGTAGTTTCCTTTTAGGCACTTAACATTTAGTGCTGGGATATAAAAATATCAAAGTTCCTCGATGCATAGAAAATGTGGGATATATGACTTGAGGTGTCAAAAGCATAAAAAAAGATAGCGAAGATACAAAGACCTAATCGACTATTATGACTCCATAGAAGTGACCAAAATGGAGCAAAACATGACCACAACATCTCTTTGCAACCTGCTCAAGCAAAAAATAGATGGGAAACACTCTACAATATTTGAAAATCTATCATGGGAGCCCTAATAGTTAAACACTCCTAAAAGTAGCTCTAGTTAGGGATGTATGTCTCTTATAGGCATAGCAAGGATCCAGAATCTTAGGGATAAGCATACCACCCAAAAAAAATGGAAGGGAAAGCTAACCTAAAAGAGAAAGCATGAAAAAAATGAAGGAAAATCTACTCCTAAGACTACATAAACATATATACAACTATTTTTCATGAATTTGAGACTTTAAGAGAAGTAAAATTTCCATAATTGTCAATGAACAATGAATTCAAAAACATTTCCAACCAAGTATTTAAGAATATAAGAGTTTGAACCCCATTTACTATCATTATATATGGTCCAAGACAAATAGGGTCAAATTTACCATGTTTACCTTTATCTTAAAGTCTGGCATTCCACATTAGGACCATGTCATTAGCTTCAAAACTTCTGATAGTTGTTCTTTTGTCAAACAGATTCTTATACTGCAACTACAACTTAACATTATTTTCATGAGCATCTCTCATTGATTCATCTAGTTGTATCAAGTCATCCATCCTGGTTCTCATATCATCTTCCATCTCTTCATCATACTCTTGGACAAACTTCCACATAGATACAATAGATTGGTTTGAGGCAATCTAGCATGAATACCATACACCAAATCAAAGGGTGCACAACCAATTTCTTTCTTGACTGTTACTCTGTCAACCCATAGTGCTAACTACAACTTTGAATCCCAAGCTTTCTTGTTCTTATCCAACATTCTCTTAAGTATCTTGATCAAAATTTTATTACTAGATTCAGCATGGACATTCCCTTATGGGTAATGTGGGGATGAGTAAGAGATTTGGATCCCATATTGTTGGCAGAAAGCACTAAACTCTTCTTATTTGAAACACATTGCATTATCCACCACAATACTCTATGGACACCAATATCTAGTCAAGACATTTTATAGCATGAAAACAATGGCAGTTTTACTAGTATCCTTTCTTGTGGGGATTTCTTCAACCTATTTAGTAAAATAGTCAGTTTCTACTAGAACCCATGAATGGCCTCCACTTGACTTGTTTGCAATCTCACTAATGAATTCCATTCCCCATTTTTGAAAAGGTGCTTCAACTACAATAGGGCTCAAAGGCAAACTTCCCCCAAACTTGAGCTTACCTGAAAATATTTGGTAGACATCACATTTCTTAACATAATTGTGGGAATCCTTGAAGATAGTTGGCCACCAAACACTAGATCTAAGAATTTTGTGTGCAGTATTCTTAGCCACGTAGTGAATTCTACATGCACCATTATGCATTTGTTTGATCAATCTTTTGGATTTGTCAAAGTCAACACATTTGAGAAATACCCCATCATTGATTCTCCACCATAAATGTCCCTAAATTATTCCATACTTAATAGCCTGCAACTTGATTGTTCTTTTCTTGTTTTCATCCATGTCAGGACATAACACCATTTTCTACTGATATCCAATAGTATCCCTATACCAGTCACACCAATCCATATCACAAATGTAGGGCCTTTGGTCCTCCTCCAAAATATTTATGTGATGGGCATCCAAATTTATTTGATCCATGAGCTTTGCAAGTACCATACCTTGACCAATTTTGTAATATGGATATCAATGTTAAATTCTTGAATTTTTTTTATCCATCTACATCTCCTTCCTGACACATCCTATTGGACTAAAATATCTTTCACAACAGTACTAGGCACATAAGAATTCACAATTTATCCTACCAAATAACACCTAAAAGATTTGACAACTTTGACTAAAGCATGAAATTGTTTTTAAATGATATCATATTTGAGTTATGTTGCTTGCAAGGACTTACTAAAAAAGGAAATGGGATGCTCAAATACGTCTGCATTCTTTTGTAATAACACTATAAAAATGGTATTATATGAAGAAAAGGAGAAAAATTGCAAAGGATTACCATAATATGGTGTTGTTAGGATTGGAGCATCCTTGATAGCATGTTTGATACCTAGAAATGCCTTGCAGCTTCTTGATTCCACTCTACCTTGGCTCCTTTCTTCATCATCCTTGTGTTTGGAATACTAGTTTCAGAAAAATTAGTAATAAATCTCCTCAATAAATTTACCTATCTAAAGAAGGACTAAATGCCCTTGAAATTCCTAGGCTGAGGGATCTTGTCAATTGCATCTATTCTTTCTGGTTCAATCCTTACTCCATCTCTAGACACAATATGCCCTAAAATCTTTCCCTCTATCACCCCAAAAAATACTTCTTCAGGTAAAAAGAAACCCCATATTCCAATGCTCTCACAAAAATTTTCTCAAGATGACCACAATGTTGTTCCTCTATTGTTGAATAGGTAGTAAGGTCATCTTGGTATATGGCTAGAAAATCATTTATAAAATTTGAAAATGCTACATCCGTGGCTCTCTGAAAAGTTTCTCCAGCATTTGTCAAACCAAAAGGCATTCTGACATACACATAAGTTCCCCATAGTGTGGTGAAAGTAGTCTTGAACTGCTCTAATTCCTTGACCATGACCTGATTATACCCTAAAAATCCATCCAACATAGACATCAACTCTAATCTAGTGGCTCTTTGTAACATAGCTTCCAAGTTAGGAAACCCATAGTTATTCTTTAATGAATTCATGTTCAAATTCTTGAAATCTACATAATGTCTAATATCACCATTTTTCTTTATTACTGGTACCAAATTATTGTTGGTTTGACTATTCCAGCTACCCTCATCTTCTTCAATTCTTCTTGCATCTTGGGTGCTAGGGTGGGGTTGATAAGTCTTACTTTCTATCTGAAAGGATTTGTGCCTTCTTTTAAATGAATCTCATGTTGGAAAAGGTCCTCTCTGGTATGCCTTTAAGTTATCATATGACCATGCAAAGACATGCTTATACTTATTTAGAAGGTTAACCAACAACTCTCTTAGTTTAGAGGATAGTTTCTTACCAATGTATACCTTCTTAGGAGCTTCATCTGTCCCCAAATTTACTTCCTCCAAGTTCTCAGGCTTGTTCACAGTCCTTTTAGAATAGGACTTGTACTTATTGTTAAAAGCTTTCTCAAGCACAACCAGTCCTTTGGGAACCCTATTTGACTTCAGTTGTATGACCTCTTTTCCAAAAATAGTATCCTTACCATCCATAGTCTCTACATACCCACTCAAGTCCATCTCTTTGTTTCCAAAATCTGATTCACAATTCCAAAATCTCAAAACGTCTAAATCATCTTCAAATGCTTGCCAACTTTCAATATTATCTGCGATAGAAGATCTAGATTGAATTCAATCTTATAAATTCCTACAAAGGTAACACTTCCTGGCCATAGAGAAATGGTGGCCAACAAATCTTCCATTTTGTTTTGATTCATATCCATCCAGTCAATACCAAAAGCATCAAAATTTTCTTTTTCATCCCATATGACATTCCTAGCCTGCCTTAATCTCTAATTTTTTGAAGCATATTTAGATCTTATTTGAGAGATCACCAATTTAGAGTCTCCAATTACCTTGATATTATTTATGTTGTGTCTTGAAGCCAATATTAGCCCAATCAACAAGGCCTCATACTCTGCAATATTGTTAGTACATGCGAACAACAAGGTGAATGAGAACTTGTAATTCTTACCACTAGGAGTTATTAATATAACTCCTGCACTAGCCCCTTCCTTTGAGATTTCACCATTGAAGTACATTTTCCACAAGTCATTTTTGTCTGATATATTATCTTTTTCTTCAGTCTATAACACATGTTGATTTTGTACTCCAACCTTACCATCTTGGACTTGGAAAGATCCAATGTCTGTATCAATGAAGAAATTCATATTATTATCCTTAATTTCCTCAATCATGTGAGGATTCCTTGTTTCTATAGATACATTGAAACTTTGACTAGTGATATCAAAGGTTGAAAATGAGAGATCATATTGAATACTCCCTCCCATTGATGCACTCCACTTACTTCATAAGAGAATTCCATACTGAGGAGGGGTGTCAACTACTAAAACACTCATGTTTAGCATCTTTTCAGGACATGCAACAAGTCTATAAGGAAGATCCTTAATGGTACCTATGACATGTGCTTCTCTAGAGTCCATTTCTTGACATCTCCCATGAGAAGAATCAACTTGTATTCCCAATGACTTCATGATTTATGTTGGCATGGCAATATTTGATGCCCCAGAGTCTATCATACAATTCTTTATCCTCTTACCATTTATGACCAAAGTTAAGAAAAATGGATCCAAAACTCCCGAAGGAGTACTCACATAATTTGTACTTAATAAAACTTAAGGTATCTTTGAGACAATCACCTCTGATTCCTTCACTTTATTATCAGATTTCTCTTTTGATCTTCCTATTTTATCAACCTCTTCCTGCTCTTACATTCTTGTAGAGGATATTTTTCTCACCCATGTCATTTTTTTTTCCTTTTGTTCTTCAATCCTCATCATCTCCAAGAGTGGAACCTTAAATATGATTTGTGACAACAAATTTCCCAAATCAACTGGAGTATATTTCAAATCAGATATGCTTCACTTCAGAGTAATAAATATTTTATTTTCAACTTTAGTAGCAAGGTCTAGTTTAATCTTTTTTCTATTCTCATGAAAGTGTGGAACACTTATTTCTGATGTCTTCACTTTCAGTTTGTGAATAACAATTGTATTATCAGGCTTATCTCCTTTTTTGACCTTTTTTCTCTTGATACCTGCAACAAGTTTTTCTTTTCCTAATGCTTTCTCAGTGTTTTCTCCTTACTGTTTAACAAAAATACCAGAGGTTCTACCATCAACATTTCCCACTATCATGGTTTTTAAATTGTACTTACTCCTTACTTGAGAAACCATGTCCATGGTAATTTGTGCAATTTCTTCATCTGAGGGTCTTCTTACTACACAATTATCATTACCCCTTGTATAATTACACCTTATGTCATCAATTCTTTCTTCTTCTTCATCATATGCAAACAAGTATTCACCTTCATTTTCCTCATCAGATTCTCTCCTCAAAAGTGAAGAAGTCGTTACACAACCACTATTATCATATAGTTCATCCTCTTCTTCTCTTTCTTGTTGTGCCTCACTTGCAAATATGTTCAAAACAATTGCACAATAATTAGTGCTATGTGGGGATTGGAAAGTCGTGCACCATGGAAAATTATCACATGTATTGACAAAATTTATCTTTAAAGGATGAGGAGTGTTACGATTAGGTTTGACATTTCTTTGTGGGAAAATAGGATTCTCATCTTTCCATTGGGTAGTGTAAGGATAATTCTGCATCCTTGGATGCCTATTAAATCTATTGGTCATAGGCCTACTATCATTATTTGGAGCCCTAAGATGTCTTGTTATATGCAGGCTTTAAATATTTAATGGCACTTATAATTTGTTTCATATTTACTTCATCTTTAGGCTTAGCAGCATAAGACCTATCTACTTCTTTCCTAGTATTCTTCCAATCTTCTCTTCTACCCAACTTCCCTCACACTCTCCTATTTGCCTCAATATTCACTGTTGTCCTATATGCATCTCTGAGAGTTCTTGGATTCTTATCTCTAAGTAGGTAACCCATTTTTAAATCAAAAGCATTCAAATAGGTGGCAAGAGAAGCCTTATCATCAAGTCTTAAAACTTGGAACAATTAATGCATGGCCTTCTTGAATCTTGTATTGAATTCAACAACATCCTCATTATGATGTATCTTAATGTTTTTAAACTCATTTAGCATGAAAAATTCATTTGTATTATCACCATATTGTTCCTTAAAACATCTCTCTAACTCATCCATAGATCCTATATAGCCAAATGACAAACCACTAAACCAGTCCCTAGCATCTTCAAATAGAGATTGCACAGATAATTTCATAATTACATCCTCATGCATGATATCATAGTCATCCATCATATCAATAAACCTTTTCAAATGTTCCTCACAAGTAATGACATTATTCCCAGTAAACTTGGGAAGTTTATCTCGAATTTCATTTGGAACTACATTTGGATAGGCATGCTCATCAATGAAAGAATATTGTTTGTACCTTTATGCATGAGTTGGTGTTCTTGGAGAAGGGTTTTGATCTTGGGAAGCACATGCTTTGTGACTACTTCAGCACCAGAAGGCCCAGAATTCTTCATGATAAAATCCATCTTCTTCTTCATTTCTAGAGCAACAAGCTCCAATTTGGCATTTTCAAGATCTTTAGCTATGATCTCTTTCTCCATTCTAGGCCTTTCTAGATTAGTATCCAACTTGGACATCTGATCTAATGGAACCTTGGGGTTCACAGGTTCATCTATTTTAACACTTTTCACTTTATACTTACCCTTATTTCTTGGTCCTTGGGTAGTAAGAATTGGCTAGATGACAGGTTCCTCTTTAGCTTCTTCAAGTTCATCAACCTGATTGAGTGCCTCCAACCTCAAAAAATTTCATTTCTTTTTCTCAAGCATAATTTGGTCATGTATGATCTTATCTTCCTTTTACTTTTCTCTTCTCTAACTAATGGCCATTTGATCATGGATTCTCCTATCCAATCCAACAATCTCTTCTGCTATACTATCAGAAATAGGGAGAGTAGTATCAGATTCTGCAATTTCCTTCTCACTAGGAGAGTGATAATATTCATAACCACCCAATCCCAATTCGAAAAATTCTTCATATTCTAAGGGATGGTTCTATTTTTCTTTCCTTTGTCTCTCATTTTGAAGGACAGTTCTATTTTTCTTTCCTTTCCTTAGATGATTAGCCCTAGAGCTAGTTGGAAACTCATCCTCCATTTTGTCTTAAGGATGTCTCTTCACCCAAGTTCTAGTGTTCCTATGCTTCATATCAAGAAACTGTGTGTAAATTGAAATATGTTAATTAGCACTACTGTAGAGAAATCTTAGAATTGCCACCTGATAAGTTGGGAAAATACAACACTTACCAGAATGAAAATGGTGGAAACAACACTCATATCACACAAGGTGTTCTATACTTCCAAAGTTCAACTTATTGGTTAGTTAGGACACTATTATATACTCTATCCCCAGTAGAGTCAAAATTTTCTTGGTGTTTGAAAACATTTATGCAATCTAAAGCCACCAATATGCCTTGAGATTGATGTTAGGAGTGGCTAACTCCAATTATAGAAGCTCTGCAAGGCAACTAGACCAACGATAGGGACAAGACTTCCCTCTACACTTTTGGCTCTACAAAACCAAGGTGTGTACACCTAATCTAGATACATAGAAATTTTTATCACTTTGGATTACAATAATAAATAATGGTAAGAAAATGCTAAATACTAACCAAGCATTCATTGACCCTCTATTACCAAGTAGGACATGCAACCAACAATCATAGGATATGAAAGAACTTAGTAATGGTTTTGAAGTAAATTTGAAGAATATAAATAGACCAAATCAAATATGTACCAACAAAAGATTTACTAGTTCATGATCAGTGCCTTATCCATTGTGTAATCCCTTAATGTAGAGAAGAAAACAAAAAAACACACCTATTGGTAAAGATTCATAGCCATAAATACAAGCAGCCCAGATTACACACTTCTTATAGGATCCTTATGTAGACCAACCAAATGAGTTTATAGATCATTTCCAAAGCACATTTCATTTGATCCTAGATCAAAACTTATGGAAAACAACATATACATTAACAAACTCAATGCAATGAATCAAAAGATCCAAAACTCATAAGGAGACACGAAGGAGAGACTTAAAACTGAGAAAACTTGTATTAAGTATGATGAATGAGGGTTTGCAACTATCTGATTGAAGATAACACCATTCAATAAAGTGAAAAAATTAAATGAAATTTCTATCTTCTCTTGAAAACAATCAAAACAAATATGATATATCCCTAGGACCAATAATTCTAGAACCAACACTTATGGTAAAAATTTTGTAACCCTCAATACAGAGAAAGGAAAACCTTAAGTAGAAGGAGGAAACTGTAGGAGAGGGTTCCAACAACTATCTTTCCAAGAAATCGATTCAAATCCTATCTCGCAAGTTCATCTTTCTCCAAAAGATCACTTAAAATCTATCCTTACAAACCACTTGCCAAATTACAAGGAAAGATCCAATCTCATAAGTGTAGTAAACTCATGGTTAGGAAAAAAAATCCTAAAATAGAAATAGACATCAAAGATCCATGAGGCCACCATGTTGTAGTAAATGCATTCAAACCCATAGAACACAATCCTAGACACAAAAATGGCACGATTAAGACTTATATGGGAAAAAAAGGACCTCGAGCAACTGCCCTACAAGTTTGAGAACATGACACCTTGCTAAAATGCATAGAGAATTTAAAATTTTTAAAATAAACCATGCAACGAATACTTCTCTAGTGCCAAACACTTCAACAGCCGAGATCATGATCTCTTCACAACTTTAAAACATAATCATTGATGTAATTTACGTTACCTAGGAACTTTATGAAACTTACTTTAACTAACCCAGGCTTAACCATAGTCCATCACAAGACTCAGAGATAACATAGTCATTGAATCGCTAGACCTTTTAACTAACCCTTTTTTTATCATGTTATTTAACACAAACCGCACATCTTTCCCTTCATCTACAGTTTGCACTGAGTTGCTAAATCACTTAAGTCTTTGCATAATTTATTCTGAGATTCAGCGATAGGCACCCACACTTGGGCCCACCAATTTTCACATGGAAACATCTAATTGGGCTTTTCAATCACATGTATGTCTTTTCCTACATCGGTCCCGCACCCTTTAGTGCAAACTTGGATGCATGCCAAGCCCTTTTTCCATCGCGTGATGCTTATCTTCCTTGCATCTTTCCTTCATGTGGTAACACATAACTGTTGGATCTTGATCTTCCTTTCACAATCCTTTTTTATTTACTCCCATGCATCACTATCTGACTCAATCCATCCTCTCGGTCCCACCTAACCATCTAGCCGACTGTACCACGTGGCACCACCTTACATGCTGGGATCTCTTGCGCATGTCCATCCAACCTATCTTACCACCTGTCAAACCTTCCATATGTCAAACCCACACCATTTCATGGTGCATCTAGACCTAATGTGACTTGGACTGTGCCATCATGCCCTACCACCAGTTTTCATCTCCTCAACCACATCACCTGACTGCAGGCCCACAAAATTATCCATCTTTTCCGCCAGCTGGCCACCACTAACCATAGCACTTCACAAACTGTTAGCCAAAAAGGTTCTTTCCTTTTAGCCACTTAAATATTTAGTGCTAGGATATAAAAATATCAAAGTTCCTCGATGCATAGAAAATGTGGGATATATGGCCTGAGGCATCTAAAACATAAAACAAACTAGCGAAGACACAAAGACCTAAGTGATTGTTCTGACTCCACAAAAGTGACCAAAATGGAACAAAACACGACCAGAACAGCTCTCTGCAACCCACTCACATGAAAAATACACAGAAAACACTCTGAAATATTTAAAAATCCACCATGGAAGCCCTAATAGTTAAAAATTCCTAACATTATGCATCAAATATTTTACTAAACCCAATCAACTCTTCAAGTAAATTAATAATATCATAAGTTTCTGTCAACTTGGGTGGTTTGTGCATCCTTGAATAATCTTTTAATCAAATCAATTAACTTTGGATTTTTGAATAATTATTTCTATTATATTGTCTTCAAATACTCAACATGATATTCATATTTTATCTTGGAATCTATCAATTCATAATAGGATCTATCAGTGTCTTCAAGTTTCAAATTAATTTTTGATAGTCAGTGAATATTTTTATTTTTTTATAATTGTATGTGAAACACATTCCTTCAAGTTTTTCTCTACTTCAAGATTTGGTTCACATTATCTAATTTAAGAAACTAATACTTCTATATTAAAAATTCACTCAAAGTAGATTTTAATTCAACAACCTTAATACTACATGCTTCCAGTATGTCAAATTCCTTTTAGGCCATGATTCATGATAATGAAATGGATGTACATTTTCTTCCAAGTCTTCAACATTATTTTTAAATTATTTGTCACTTTTCTGCTAAATAATCTCTAGATGTAGAGAGGTGGAGAGGATTGTATTAGCACAAACAAATATCCCATTTTGAGTAATTAAGTAACTTAAATATTCACAATTTAAGTAAATGATGAATAAAAACACATGAACACCAATATAAGTTTTGAAACATGATCCATTGTAGGAGAATGAAGGAAAATGAAAATGTTTCAAATAATATAATACCATATTCCCAATCACCAAAACAAATTCCATACTTTTAAAATAAAAATACATGTAGAACCAACTTACCCAAAATATCATACCTCTTGACAATTGTACCCAAACCACCACATGCTATAATGTGATCCGCAAGCTACATCAATGGAAATGTCAACCATTCCATGTTAGTATCCATACCACTTACTATCTTACCATGTTAGACAACATATCTCTAACCTATATATTTGGGTAAATATAACTGAGCTCCATGGTAATACTCTTTTAGGATCGCTAGAAACTAGTTTTGTATCTCCAATGAATACAACAACCCAAAATAATACCACAAATAAATACAACACATATTTACAATTATGTATCCCTCACTTGTGGAACTAAAAAACCATCCAGAAAACAAAACTTCATCTTTGTCACCTATAATTGTCATACTACAATATGCCATTGTATACTCTTGTTACTCACCCACTAATATATTTATACACTATCTTCTAGATATAGAAAAGTACTAAGAATAAAACTAACACCTTTAGTTGAATATATTTTAATGAACACTAGTATCATCTAGACCATACTATTTGAAACTACAATTGAAGAAATTTTTATATTGTCATTGATGTCAAACCTTGACATGTAACAAAATTGCTATCTTGTAAAGTGCCATATCAATTGATTAATGAAGAAGATTTGAAAAGAGGAGATAACAAGAAGACCTAGTGAAATTTTTGACTTATGTGGAACTAAAATGATTAACTAATTAGATCTCACCTTGGCAAGGTAATATGTTGTTTATCTTTAACACCAAGCAAAGATTGGGAGACTAAAATCTAAGTCTTGACTGATTAAAAGAGTAGAAGATTAAGGAACTTCAGTTATTGCCAAATGATGCGAGTGTTGAGAAAGTTTCAATACATGTTAAGAAAATATAGTGTCGACCGAGCATAAACATTTATCGAGCATCAGCAATTACCAAGTTATATAGTGATGACCAAGAGGAAGAACACAGTGATGACTGAGTGTCATTATTTTGATAGTTTGAGAAGATTTGAGATCCCAGCCAACATAGTTTAATTATTGGGATATGTAAAGTGTATTTAAGATAAGGAGGATTGTTGGGGAGAATTAAATGAGCATTTAATATATGTTGGAAGGATTCATTGGATCTAACTAGACCGTAAGATCTACGATGATGATTAAGTGGAAAAAGATCAAACTACCTAATCCAAGAGGTATAAGATTAACCTTATTGTGGGTTATGTGAGAAGAGGTTGATTCAGTTGATTGGAAAATATAACAAGAAGGCAGAGAAGGATGAGAAGAGAAATATATGAATATACAGTGGTGATTTCTTGATGGATTTCCAAGTAGATATGAGAGTTTGAGATGTAATTGGAGGCTAGTCACTGAGTAAGGATTTGAGAAAAAGTTAATCTGTATTTTCAAAGTGAGTTGTATGTTTCAGATCAATCTATTGTTACTTTCAAACCATTGTATCAGTCAAAATCCTTTTAACCAAGTTTGACCTAAAAGTCTTATTGTAAATCCTTTAATCAAGGTGACATTCTAATGGAATTATCTAAGTACTTTAACAAGGCTCACTTTTAATAGGGTTATTAAGTCCTTTAATGGGATCACATTTAACAGTGTGTATTGTAACCTTTAACAGGGTTAGCTTCTCACAGAGCTCAATTCAGAAGAGTGAAATTTTGGTAGCATGTTATTGGTGATTTTTCCCATATTGGGCTTCCACATTAAATCTTGGTGGCATACTTGTGTGAATATTATTTGATGTATTGTACCATTAAGAGTTTTATATTTTGCAAGTTGATTACTTTAGGACTATGAACTACAATTTTATGCTACTGATTGTAGTATAGAGACCAAGTGGATTGTTTAGTAGATCTAAGTTAGTGAAATTTTTTGAAAGTTTAATTGGTACATCTTGACCGAAGCATAACTAATTCACCCCCCCCCCACCTCTTAGTTATTCTAAATCATTCTAACAATTGGTGTCAGAGCATTGTGGTGCTTGTAAGGAAAATTTTGAAGGTACTTAAAGCTAATGATCAAGATTTATAAAAAGGAGGTACCGAGCCTGAACAAGGAGAAATTCCTTGCATCAAAAAAATTTGATGAAGCTACACCTAGCTAGAATTGGAGAAGCAGCAAAATACTATGTGGAAAATAATTACATAAATGTGGCAATAGTGTTGACAACTCAGTAGATGAAAGAAAAGAAAGAACATAATCAAGCAATGTTGGAGATTCCATTAGCCCTTAAGAACATAATACGTAAAAGACTTTAAAACCGCAAAAGAAATGTTGGACACAGTGGTAGCTATCCATGGAGGTGATAAAAATGTACTAAGAGCCAAATCTGAAAGTTTGAGAGGTAAGTTTGATGAAATGAGAATGTTAGATGGTCAAACCATTGTTCAATAATATAGCCAATTTAATGAGGTTGTGAATTCTATTAGAGGACCTAATGGATCTATTGATGATGATATTGTTATTAGCAATGTATTGGGAAACCTACTTCGTATTTATGTTATCAGAATATCTTCTATACAAGAACTAAGATGTACTGCTTGTAACAACTTAACTTTGGAAGGTCAAGTTGGTAGACTTACTGCTTTTGAGTTATCAATTTTTGATAATTTCACCCCTCACAATGTTGGTTCTGCATTCAAATCACATTTGACTCTTCATAAATCAAAGAAAATAAAGGAAAGACAAGTGAACAGTGACTGTGACACTTATAATGAAAATCTTAATGAATTTTAGGCTCTTATAGCTTGAAGACTACCTGAGAGGAAAAGGAAAATTCAAAGGTAAACTTCCTATAATTTGTTTTTCATGCAGTTCAAAGTTGGCCATATTGCATCAAGATGCCCTGATAGGAATGACAAGGATGAAAGAAGAGAAAGAAAATACAAAGAAAAATGGGCTAACATAGATTTTATAAGGTATAAGGACTGTAAGGACAAAGGTAAGAAATCATGTTATATTGTTGAAGAAGAAACTGATAGTGAATCTAATAGATTTGATGACAATGATATAGAAGTTGTTTATGTTGCTATGAAAAATGATTCTAATGACTTGATGAGAAAACTGCACTTATTTCATATATGAGTAAAGGTGGTAGATGGATAATTGATAGTGGTTTCTCACATCATATGACTGGTGATAAAAGTAAGTTTGAACACTTAAATCAATGCAAAGGTGGTAGTGTTAAGTTTGGTAATGACAAACTATGTCTTGTGAAAGAAAAATGATCAATAAGATTGACTGATATGATCACATGTGGAAATTCTTATTGGGTGGATGGTCTTAAATATAATTTTTTGAGTGTTTCATAGTTTAACACTTCTATATACCGAATTGAATTTTGTCATACAAAGGCCAAAATCTTTTATGCTACTAGTGAACTCATTGGAAGTGGAGAACATGAAAGAGGTAATTTTTTCTATCTAGTGTAACGACCTAGAATTGGTCTACTCTAACCATTGACCCTAATTTTGCTAAGTGTGATCATACCCCCAATTATGCCCAGAAAACTCTTCAATCAGTTGGCATAATTCATTCAAATAAGATTTAATCTCCTAAGTGATATAATCACTAATTTACATTAATCAATTTAGCCAATCCAATCAAATCAAATCAATTCAATCAATTCAAATCATAACCTAGCTAAGGTAATTAATTTAAATGGAATCCTATTTATACCTCATCACTTGCAAAATCAATCCCCTAGCCTAATTTATTCATTTTGGATATAGACCTAATTAATTATTACAAAGAAATAAAAAGCTTAAATGATTAATTAAATCCCTATTATTGAGTGAATATATTATTAAAACAATTCATTTCATTAATATTCCCTCTAACCTAACCAATCTCAAAATGCCAAACCCTGAGTGCAAACTCATCCCAACCCCTTCTCACATGCTAAGTATTCTTAATTAGCTAATTAACCCTAATTAGTTAATCCCCCTCCACTCATTCTCTCTCCTCTCATCTCTATCTCCTTAATCACATCCCTTAAGCCTTAAACCTAATCCTAAGCTACCCTTAAGCTTGTCACATTCCATTAAGGTGTGATTAGGAATTCA
>MU224926.1:133376-176693 GCA_018584345.1 Thuja plicata
CACATTCCATTAAGGTGTGATTAGGAATTCAACCCTCCCCCTAAAGTCAAAGTTGTCAGGCTTGACTCTAAACCCTCACCCATGCTTGTTAAACCCTCACCCATACCTCATTAATGCTTTCATAAATGAAGAATTAATGGCTATTACATATTCCTTCCAACACTCCTGATTAATGAGTCTGACACTCTCATTAATGGCAGCCCTTCTAGAGTCTTCTCCCCTTTCTCCATTTCTCCTATAAATAGGATGAATTTTGAGCTCAAATGACCCTTGATTTCATGAAATATATTGTTTTAATGCTCCTAATTTTGAAGTGTTGAAAGCATCCTTATGATGCAAATATTCGGAGAATTGAATAAGCAATCTCATGTTCCTCATGTTTTAGGGATTTTCATAGTGCTTTCTAGCTGATTTCTTAATTATTTTTTTATTATCTCCATTTCTAGAGCTAGAATGCATGTTTTTGAATCATTTAGATTACTTTTCATTTGAATCTTCCATTCTTAGGTTGTATTTGTTACTGGAATATGCATAATCTGAGGGCTATTATGTCATTTTTCATACTTCTCCTAGATAGGAAGCAATAGATCAATTTTAGTGATTGCTCTGCTTGCTAACCCCTTGTTTTCACTAAAGAAATGATTTATTGAAGTGTTGTGTCTCTTAACAGGTACAAAAACTGCACACACATCTCTGGCACCCATCGTGGGGCAAGATTTCTCAAAATTTAACCAAATTTTTCTCTCTGCCCTTGACATTTTCAAAATTTGCAGGCAGTTTAGCTTTTCTAGGAGCAACTTATCATTTCCGATCATTCTTTTATCATTTCCTGGAGCAACTTATCATTTTTGATAAATCTTTTATCATTTCTGAGAGAAACTTATCATTTTTGGGAGTTTTAATATCGCCTGTCGTTGCATTTCTAGAAGGTAAAATTTGACCTTAAAATCATTTCTGGTAGCTAAATTTTCATTTTTCGTACGTGTTATCATTTCGGGTAAAAAGAATATCGTCCTGGGTAAATTTTATCGCTTGGGGTCAATCTTTTATCATTTTCAGGGTTTATCATTTTGTGTCTCTAAAATATCATCTGTCGTCCAGAGGGCAAAAATACAGAGCTCTATCATTTGAAAATTTGATTTCTAACTTGCTAATGAAGTTGTTTTCATGATTTTGATCCCATTTTTGACAGCCTAACTAAGTTCTTACATGTTTATGAGAAGGAAATAAGAAGACAATACTAAACGTGTGTGGTTGCAGGGATTTTAGACTAATTTTGATACTAACCCTTTTTCAAAAAATTTCACACTTAAATACCATTTTCTCAAACATGTCTTAAAACAACTATATTACTATGCTCTTTTCCATTTTAATGAAAATCAGACATTGTTTTAACACTTGTGAAAGAATCTATGGGGTAAATTAACAAGAAAACTCAAATCGTTTAATTAATTTGGAATTAGAAATTGAACAATCAAAGCACTAAATTTTTGGGATAAATGAACAAGTTGAATCATTTATTTCATTTGGAATCATAAATTGAATAATCAAAGCACTAAATTTGTGGGATAAATGAACAAGTTCAATCATTTAATTCAATTTGGATCAGTAATTGGACAAGAAAAGCACTAAAAAAATTTGTCAATTGAACAACACAAATCTACTTTCAAGTATTATGCTTTCCTTAAATAGGAACATTTTAAATTGAGCACAACATTGCTTGAGGGACTGAACTATTTGATTGATCTTGTTTTGGGAGAAAATGACATAGATTAGGAGAGTATTCTCTTCTTCTTCAGAAGAATCATAAATCTAGACGTCCTACGCTCGCCAATCATTTGTAAGCTTATTTAATAGTAGAGGGTCTTCCGGTTGAGGGAAAAATCTCTCGGGAATGACCCAAGTGAGGACAGGTTCTAGGCCAACCCTTCCAACTCACTATAAATAATTGCTTCCTCATAGGCTAAAGCCTTGGAAGATGGAGCTGGTTTAGTTCATGGAATTTTGACATCATTCCTTGAACATGCTTGGGTATGTGTAGAGCGGAGTCACTTGAATCTTGCTTCTTAGACTACATATACTTGAGTACTCATAGGGCTATACGCCTCAATTTTTCCTTGTGCATTTCTATTGGGGACAGTTTCAAATGGATTACCCAATAATAGAAAACAATTAAACTAAAAGAATTCATTATTCATCCCGGAAAGGGTGATAATCCTTGTGCAAGGAAAAAAGTAATTGCCCCTAGGCACTCATCATATCATTCCCTCGCTTGCATTTGGAGTTGGCTAATACAACATCATGACTGAAGCCATTGCATGCTTGGTGATGGTTGTATTCTAATTAGCATTTGAGTGTGTACCTAAGTCAATGAGTAAGGATTTTCATCCTCCACCTAGAAAATAGGTATAAGATGTATGTCTTTTTCACCCTCCTAACAATGCAATAATGCTTGATGTGGCTGAAAATCAAACCTTGGTCTACATGTGTTTTTCACTCATTGTTAAAACCTCAAAACACAATCTTTGATCAAACAAACTCCAGGAACTTCCAAAACAAAATTGACAAACATTTGACAGTGGAAACTTGCATCATTGCCTCTCAGAGGAAGAAAATTTATTTTGGATCCCCTTTTGACTCTTTAGTCTATCCTTATTGCTTCTTTTTGTCTCACTGTAGCTATATCAAAAACTTTTTCAGACGTCTACCTTGCATTTCCTGTCAGACTCTTACAATCTATCTCAATCTGTGTGGTCTACCCACTTTTTACAACAACTTGATTCCCAGCTCACTATCAGGGCATTCTAACCCTCTGACACTGGAATCATTTACTTCCACAAAAACACAAACAACACTTCTACCTAGACACACTCACTTGAACAATTTGAGACTCTACCTGACACTATTGGGAAATTTTGACAAAAGTTGAGACATAACCACATGGTTAATAAAAGATGTAATAGGTACACATCTAAAGGATCGAAAGTGCATCCTAAATCACCGCACTTTTAAGGAGAAACATCTCACAGTTCCCTACTTGATCTAGACTCTCCGGTGATGGATAGTGACACTCACAGATGGAGTGAGGCTTTTGAGGACTATGGAAATGGAAAAAACCAAAAGCCCAAAGATACCGATGAAAAAGAAGAACCCAATTTCAACCATCCTTTATTTGAGTCAAGAAGTGAAGAGGACATCACTAAAGAAGAGTACAATAAACTCAAGCAAAGAAGGAAATTCCAAAATACGATGGAAAAGATAATTGGTGAGGGTAAATAAAAATACTTCCTCCATCTAGCATCCACGAGTGTCAAATTACCTAAGGATTATGATGTGGAAAAAATCAAAGAAAAGGAGGTACCAACTCCTATATCCATTCTCACCAAACAACTCACTTTGAGGCAAATAGAGCTCGCGACTCTCAAACAAGAGAAAGCTAAACCCAAAACACAATACTCTTTGGACTCTATTTTCCTTTTCATTTTGATAAGAGTATTACTATGGTTCTATTTCCTCCCAATGTGGCATGGCCAAAATATGACAAGTACATGGGAGAGACTGATCCACATGACCATGTTTGAGAGTTTTGTGCTCTTAGCATAGAATACATACATGAACCTACATACCTCATGTGACTCTTTCTAGGAAGTATAGGAGGTAATGCCATGGAGTGGTTCTCAAAACTGAACCCTAAGGTCAAAAATTTTGAAGAGCTAATTCAACAATTTATCTAGTATTACTCCTATAACATACAACACGATGTGACCATGATGGATCTATGTAATACAAATCAAAAGACCAGTGAATCATTTACACACTTCCTACAAAGATGGAGGAACATCTTTGTATGATATTCAAGATCCATCCCCTGCGAATCTGGGAAGATGGAAATCTTCATTAATAACTTGGTACCAGAATTGAACTATGCATTGTGAATGCAAGACTCCCCTAGTTTTGATAGAATGATCAAGAATGCCCTTCATATCAAAGAAGTTATGGTAAAAAACTCTTCAAGGTGAAAACAAATCAAACAACTCCAACTCCAAGCCTAAATGGTGGAAAAAGAACAAGAATGTTGTCAATGATGGCGTAGTAGACGCATCCAATTTTGGTCCTAAACCTAAGGTATTCAATCTAACCAACAGTATGCTATAAAGCAAGGATGTGAAGGTAACAACTCCCATACCTAAAACAAACAATGATAATAGCAAGGGTCGACAATGGAATTCAAAAACTCATAGAAAATTTACTCCTATTCTAGAACCCCTTGAGACTGTTCTAAAACATTATTGGATAAAAAAGTTCTCACTATCCCAGATTCCAAACCATGGGCACCAATGGTCAAACCCAGATGGTGGGATGATAACTCCTACTGTGTCTTTCACAAGAACAAAGGACACAAGAATAACAATTGCGTTAAGCTTAAACATGTTATTCAAGACCTCATTGTAGGAGGTAAGATCAAAGTGGATGGACACACTACCAATGAAGATCATACAAAATTCAATAAACCATTCCCTAATTACAAAAAAGGGGAAACATCTAAAGGAAAAGGTAATGAAGTAAACTACACCTATTCCAATAATGATAACGTGATCAATATGCTAGAAATTAAAACTGAATCAATTAATGTGGTCACAATAAAAGGTGTTTCTTTCCACTCAAACGTAGTGACACGGAGCCAAGCATAGGTCATGATCAAAGGACCCCCAAAACCAGCATCAATATCCAAGGTTCCTATCATTACTATTCCCAAACTAGCAGCAAAAATGTGGTTACTATTCCTGGAGCAAAGTATGACATGGTAGACCAATTACAATGAACCTCTACCAAAATTTCCATCTTTGAGTTGCTCAAGATATCCACAGTACATAGGGAAATCCTATAACAAGATCTACATGTTGCTAACATCCCAAAGTATATTGATATAGAAAAATTCCAAGCGATGGTCAATCACATTTCAGCACCACATTACCTCTCCTTTTCTAAAGAGGATGATAAGTCATTGACACATCCACATAATCAACCCCTCCATATCAAAGTCCTCATTCATAAATCTCATGTTAGACCCATGTTGATAGATGGAGGTGCAAGATTGAATATTTGTACACTTAATCTCATTAGAAATATGGGTCTTTCAGAACAAACCATTGAATCTAGAAGCAAAATAACTATCAAAGCTTATGATGAGGAAGAAAGATCCTCTAAAGATCTTATTGTTCTTCCTATCAAAGTTGGACCAATTGAGAGTAATGTCACATGTCAAGTTTTGGATGTACCCTTAGCCTACAACATCCTTTTGGGAAGACCATGGATTCATGAAATGCAAGTTGTGTCCTCTACTTACCACTAATGCATAAAGTTTCCACATAATAGGGTGGAAGTAACTATTCCTGCAGATGCTAACTATACTTGTAATAATATCAAAGCATGTAGTATGATTATACATAACAAGCAAGCTATGGATGAAATTTCTCCTAAGACTACCAAGGAAATGGTTATGAAGAGTTTTGGCAAAACCTTAAAACTTGAAGAAATAGGTATGGGAGAATACAAACTAGACCTGACTCCATCACTGACAGAAATTCCAGTGTCACCAAGATCCTATGGAAAACCTTCCTCGACATTCACACCTACTAAATATAAGGAGCCAAAAATACATAAATAAACTAGCATGGTAAAGGCATCCACATCTTCTTTAGATAACACAAAAGAAAAGGCAGTCTTGGACTGGCTTTATAAAGGAGAACCGGAGGTAGCTAAAGTCAAAATGGTGGAAATATCCCCAGACCAATATGGAAAAGGATATGATCTCCTCAAGAAAATGGGATACAAAGGAAAAGGACCTTTGAATTACATAGGAAGAGGACTTATTAAGCCTATACCTATGGAGTTCTAGAATACTAGAGACAAAAAAGGACTGGGTTTTAATACTAAAATTGACAAACCTGCTTCAAAAGATAGTCCAGCCTTAGACAAAGGGAGTGATGAAATAGGTGAACTAGAATAGTGGTCCTATGAAATTTTATTACATGTTGGCATAGAGAATCCCAACTATCAAGGAGAGAACTATGTACCAATCTTTGAGGTATCACATGATCTTTGCACCCCTTTCTTAGCACAACCTCCCTTTCAAGAGGTAGGAGACTCAACAATAGATGATTAAGAGATAACATTGATAGAAACAACTCTAGAAATCATGCCCCGATGACAGGATCCACATCCTAACTAGGGAAAGTTAGTCACAATCACACATGTCCTTGATCTACAACACTTTGATCCATAGATAGCTAACTAGGTACATCAAATAACCATGTATGAATACTTAAACAAGTCTGATGATGAGGTCACTGACTCTCATGATTATGAATGGGATGATCTATTTGTTGCTATAGAAGACATTGAAGTAGATACAATTCACATGTTTACAGCTCCCTCGGCTCCTTGTGAACAGTCTAACACTACTCCCAACAACACTAATAATCCTGAAGCAAAGGAAGAGCTCCTTCTCCCCATCATGGATGGAGAGACTGGTGGTTTCCTAAGTCTTGAAGAAACTTATAGGCAACAAGAAAGAATCCTCCTTTTACATAGAGATAATGATGAGAGTTCTACTGATGAGTCACTAGAGTTTAGTCTATATATAACTAACAACGACCCTTTTTATGACGATCTCACTCTTATTGATCGAAACATTAAATAAATTAACCTAACACAACATGTCATGTCAGTTAATGGTCTTGATGCTAATGCGATGTTGTCCTTCCTAGAGTCTGATTCCTTGTCTTTGATACGCCCAGACCTAATTGATTAGACTAGTATAGATCCTACTCCTACTCTTGACTTTCCCAATTACTATACCCCAACTTTTTATCTCAATGCTTGTGAACCTTACCCTTCTTCCACCAACGCAAGGAGCAAGAACATGTCACAGGAGGATATCAAGTTTCTCAGTCAAAAATTGAAAAATAAAAAGAAGAAGGGAGCTAACGGTGAAAACCACATTGTGGCAGTGTCAGATCCTAAAAAAGTAAAAAAAAAGATGTATCTAATGGTGAAAACCCCTCAGAGGTGCCAAAAGATGAGATTCTTGATATCCTCCCTAAACACTTTTAGGAAAGGTCTTCAGTTCTAATAGAACCAACATAGCTAGATAATTTGGGCACAATTGAAGACCCTCAAATAGTTCACGTAGCACAATTTTTGTCAGAAGTAGAAAGGACACAGTTCACATAATTCCTGAAAGAGAAAAAGATCAAATTTGCATGGTCTTATACAGATATGCCTGGACTAGATCCTAATCTAATAATGCACCACTTATCTATAGCTCCTGGGATCAATCCCATGAAACAAAAAATTAGAAAGATGGATTTATCAGATTCATTTCCTATGTAGGATGGATCTCCAATGTGGTCCCCGTGTTGAAATCTAATAAATCTATTAGGATTTGTACTAACTTTAGAGACTTAAACAAGGCATGTCCAAAGGATGAATTCCCACTGCCTAATATAGATATGATCATAGACCTCACAATAGGCTACAAAATGTATTCATTAATGGATGGATTCTCAGGCTATAATCAAATCAAAATTACCCCTGAGGATCAAGATAAGACTGCATTTACATGTACATGGGGCACACTTTGTTGGAATGCCATGCCATTTGGGTTAAATAACGTCAGTGCTACATATTAAAGAGCAATGACTACTATATTTGATGAAATGATGAATAAAAACATTGAGGATTATGTGGATGACACCTTAGGGTATGTGCAGGTTCATGGTATGCCAAAAAGTGGGGATGTGAAAAAGAAGTCCTGAATGGTAGACTGATTGAAAAATATTTGTAACTTTCAAATGGTATAACATTTTTAAAATCTGAAACATGTGTCACATTCTTTGCTTCACATACTATAAGGAAAAAAAATAAAAATTCAATTTGATTAAATTTAGACTAAGTTAAGGTGGTCAGACACGAGAGTTTTTATATTCTGGAAAAGTTATAGAAGCAAAATTATGATTAATTATTTACTTGGAAAAAAATTACAAAAAAATATGCGTCACATCCGAACATGAGTCTACTACTTATATATAGAATCTAGCAAAAAAATATTATCATTTGATTGTGTTGAAGGTGGTTAGACATACACCTACTTCTTATCTTTTTATTCCTGATTTATAGACTGATTGAAAAATAGCTATAGCTTTCAAACTATATAACATTTTTGAAATCCTAAATATGAGTCACATTCTATGCTTTACCTACAACAATAAAAAAATAAAAAAGTTTTCAATTTGATGAAGTTTAGACTGAGTTAACGTGGTCAGACATGAAATTTTTTATATTATAGAAAAGTTGTAGTAGAAAAACCATAATTAATTATTTACATAGAAACAAATTACAAAAAAATATGCATCACATTTGGAAATGAGTCTACGAGTTATATCTATAATATTGTAAAAAAATATTATCATTTTATTGTGTTTAAGGTGGCCAGACATACACCTACTTCTTATCTTTTTCCTGAATTTTTCATACTACTGCACATAAATATGAAATTTTACCATAAAGATATATATATATATATATATATATATATATATATTTAAAAAAATAGCTTGTAGAAAAGGAACTAAATTCAATTTTCTATAGATTCTTCTCTTCTTACACATTTTTATATAATATTGATAACTTTTTCAAATTTTTACGTCGACTTTCCCAAACCTGATTTTCTGAATTTTCACTGCCACTTAAGGGCTTGGTTTGGCATACCATGATCTTGCACATGCCCCTTAGCTAAATCCAAAGAAAGGAGCACTCACATTGCTGACTTGAGGAAGATATTGGATCGTATGGAGCAATTTCAACTCAGGCTCAATCCAAAGAAATGTTCCTTTGGAGTCCAATCAGGGAAGTTGCTAGGATTCATTGTTTAAGCAAAGGGAATTAAGGTAGATTCTGCAAATTTCAAAGCTATTCTAGAGATGACTCCTCCATGCAACATCATTCAAATGAGGACATTGCAAGGGAGACTTCAATCAATCAAGAGATTCATGTCACAACTTGCTGAGAGAGCACAACCCTTTGCCAAATTACTACATAAAGGGGGCACTGTCAAGTGGGATGAAAATTGTGAAGCCAACTTTAGAGAATTAAAAGGGTACCTAGCTACTCCTCCTACTCTTATGGTTCCTATTCATGGAAAGCCATTACTCCTGTATATTTCAACTACAGCTACATCACTAGGAGTATTGCTAGCACAAGAAGATGCAACAAAGAAAGAATGAGCTATCTACTACATCAGTAAAATGCTAGTCTCCTATCATCTCAATTATAGAATTATTGAAAAATCATGCTTAGTAGTCGTCTTTTCATCACATAAATTGAGACACTACATGCTCTCACATACAGTAAGGCTCATTGCTAAGATTGATCCTTTGAACTACCTTTTGAGAAAAATAGTATTAACATGATGTCTGGAAAAATGGGTCCTCATTCTAAGTGAATTTGATATTGAGTATGTGGAAAAGAGAGCTATTAAAGGACAAGTCCTCGCTGATCAACTAGCTGATTCACCACTTCCAGATAATGAACCTTTAAGGATCGAATTCCTTGATGAAACAATTATGCATCTAACTAAATATCCATGGAAGATGTACTTTGATGGTTATTTCATGCAACAAGGCTCTAGAGCCAGGGTTCTATTCACACTCCTCAAGGCGACAAGATACCCAAGTCTTACAAATTGATGTTTCCATGCACAAACAACATTTCAAAAAATGAAGCACTGGTAAACAGTCTCAAGCTCGCCATGGAATGGAAGATTGTAAAGTTACACATGTATGGTAACTCTCATCTCATCATCAATCAAGTTAATGGATATTATCATATGAAAGATGAGAAGTTGACACCCTACAAGTAACTAGTTAATGACTTAAAGAAGTACTTTATCTTCATCACATTGCAGCAGATACCTAGAACATAAAACAAAGTTGCAGATGCTATGGCTACCTTGGCATCCATGTTACAACTAGAGGAACATCAATTCCAATTTGACTTCTTGGTGGAAGAACTATCCTATCCTGCCTTTGATACCCCTGAATATCAAGTAATCTATGCTTTGAACACCCCCGACCAATCTTGGTATGCCAGTATCATTGCCTATCTTACTAACCAAACTATTCCTAATGATCTATCCAAAAATGAGAAAAGAGCCTTGATTAGGACAGGATCAAATTATGTCATAATTAATAATTTATATCGCCGAGGTCTTGACGGTATGCTTCTTAGATTTTTAGAACTCGAAAAGTCAGATCACATATTAAAAGAAGTCCATGAAGGTGTATGTGGGTCACATTCAAATGAATTTTCACTAGCAAATAAACTTCTTAGAGTAGGCTATTACTGGCCTACCATGGAGAAAGATGCTATTAATTTTTCCAAAACCTGTCATAAATGTCAGACACATGGAAATCTTATCCATGCTCCTGCCAGAGAACTTATACCTTTTATAACAAATTGGCCATTTCAGCAATGGGCCTTTGACTTGGTTTGACAAATATATCCCAATTCTTCAAATGGACACATGTTAATCATTACGGCCACTGAGTATTTTACAAAGTGGGTTGAGGTCGTGCTGCTAATCAAAGCCACTGGAAAATAGGTGGCTATGTTCATTTTGAACTACATTATCTATAGATATGGGATACCCTCTTCAATTGTAACAGACAATGAGGGTCAATTTAAAAATCAAGACATTGATGACCTTTGTGAACAGTTCCACTTCACTCAACATTTCTCCTCAATCTATTACCCTCGAGGTAATGGACAGGCTGAGACATCTAATAAGAATATTCTCAAAATCCTACACTGAACTATAAGTAAGTCTAGCAAAGACTGGCATATACAACTAAATTTGGCACTATGGGCCTATAGAAAAAGCATCAAAACACCAACTAGAGCCGTGCCATTTTCTCTAGTCTATGGTGCTAAAATAGTACTACCTATTGAGGTTGAAATCCCATCTTTGTGGATATCTTTACAAAGTCTTGTTAATGATGAAAAATACCACATTGATCAGGTAAATTCTTTAGACCTACTTGATAAGCACAGACAATAGGTGTTTGATCATCTAAAGGTGTACCAAGCATGTATGTCCAAAGGAAACAACAAGAAGGTCAAACCATGACAATTTGAAGTGGGATATCTTGTCCTAAAGGAGAATCCTAAGAACCAGCCTAAGAGAGAACATAAAGGAAAATTTGAACCTAACTAGTTGGGACCTTATGTTATCATTGCTACTTTTGGGACTGGAGCTTATCAACTAGCTACACCTGAGGGAGATGTTCTTCTAGATCCTATCAATACTCTACATTTGAAGTGGTTCTATGCTTGATGTTTGGCTAGTAGAGCCTGTACAGTCAATATTTCTCAAAAAATACCAAAAACATTCAAAAAATTGATCCTAAAGAAATCCAAAAATAGTGGGAAAAGTCCTGAAGAAAGGTATCATTGGTGAAAACCTAGAAAATAGGCGCCTTGATACTATGAAAAAATTCAAAAAATTCAAAATAGAAAAAAAATTGAAATAGAGAAAAGTGCCTTGACGAGAACCTGGTAAAATAGGTATCCCGGTAGCAAAAAGAAGGAAAAGATCTTTCCAAGTGGTGAAAACCTAGAAAAAAGGCATCACTTGTGTTCTACACTCCATCTATCAATGCATTGCTAACACTAAGCCTTCACGATTACACCTGTGCTAAAATGCTAAATTCATTTCCTAAAAACAACTATCTTATCCTTGCTTGGGATTTGTCAGCATTTCTTTCTTAGAATCAAGTCATTCTGCACTGGGGGCATCTTTGCCAGTCTGATAGATTATATGTTCTAGGTTGTCATAAATGGTTTGTCTCATGATACGATTCTTTCTCGATGCTTTCACTACCACTATCACTTTCATGACACAAAGGTGACACAAACATTGCACTAACATGAACAATGTTCCGAAGACCTCCATGGGATTGCAAACAAGAATAATGATGTACATAGACACGGAACACATATTTCTTGAATTCCAACTTTTTGATTATTGAATCTCTACTGCACTTGAAAAATGAATCAATTGTATTTCTCAATACTACCTAAACACAGTTTGATATTGGTTTGATTATAGCTCTTTTATGTCCTCTTAATTTTTTCACTGGGGGCATCTAAGAAGTTATGAATTTTATTTGATTGATTCACAATTGATAGGTTTTTATGTCTTCTGAGTTACTCCATGACATCTATGCAAAGACAAAGAGTCACAAGGATGTGGGCATAACATTTTCTTGGTTTTCTGGATATGGTAATTGTTCCAAATGATCCTATAAATTTCACCTAACTTAGATGTTTATGGTAAGAGCTACCAATATGAGTGGATAGCCGCATATATCTCAATCTTTGTTATGTGTAAACTACGGTTAGGTTGGAACAATTTCCTTGTCTATTTTCTAACTCAGATTCTCACTAAGGTATACGAAGCATAATGTACCCAAGGATATGAATTTTCAAGGTCATTGTGGGTCCAATATCTTGCCTTACATAGAATCTGATAAAGTAAAAGGAATGTGGCTATCTTGTCATCCTGGCTTCTATGCCTTGATGCCTATGTCTATTTTTGACATTTCATCCAATACACATGTAGTATTCATACTTTCATAATATCAGTGGGTATTAGTGGTTGTTATACTATATGATGGTATCCATTCCAAAAGCACCCAATAATGATAAAATGCTACAATATCTGTAAATCAGTGATAGTCCTAAGAGTCTGCATATAGCTGCATCTAGAGGTTTCATGATGCATTTTTGAAAGAAAAACATAAGGATTTGAGCTCAAACTACTTTCTCTTTTTAATTCATCTAAAATCCAAGATATTTACATATCCATGATTCCCAAAATCTCTGATCTATCAGGAACAAAATCAAACTCACCTTTTCAAAATGTGATTAACTTGGTACTCATGTGTTTACTCTTAACTCAGCCCCTTTTATTCACTTCTTCTAATCCATTCTTACTTAATCTAACCATTCCATGCAAGTGATACGTTCTTTCAACAGAGGGATTTTATTCTTTTTTTTTCCTTCGATTTCATTCCCAAGGGGGCATGATCACCCTATTATCAATCAAATTTTTTCTCAAAAAAGCATTAAAAATGACTTCGTTATCAAACAAACTAGGGGCGTGATAGTTTTCTTGACTAAGTCAGGACTGTTGGATAGAAATATTTGGTTCTCATAAGCTGGATATCTTGTGTTTCCTCATTTTAAAAGATTCTTATTAAGCTCCTGGAAGCTTTATACTGGCTTTTGGATGACAACCAAGTTTAGAATCAGTATTATCAATCTTTGGATAACAACCAAGTTCAAAATTGATATCTCTAAGATCTTTTATTGATCTTCGTATGACAACCAAGTAGAAAATCAATACTATCAGTTTAGTTTGATCAAGTGCAAGACTGATCTCATCAGGCATTTCGTTCGATCATGAGAGAAATTCTCAATCTTTCTGAAGTCAACATCAAAAACTTCCTTTGAATCAATGTGTTTCTCACACATCAATTGAAAGAGGGGAAAATGTAACCACCTAGATTTGGTCTAATCTGACCATAGACCCTATTTTCCCTAAGTGTGATCATACCCCCAATTACTCCCAGACAACTCTTCAATCGACTGACATAATTCATTCGAAGCATATTTAATCTCCTAAGTGATCTAATCACTAATTTACATTAATCACTTTATCGAATCCAATCAAATCAATCCAATTCAATCAATTCAAATCATAACCTGGCTAAGGTAATTAATTTAAATAGAATAAAATGGAATCCTATTTATACCTCCTCACTTGCAAAATCAATCCCCTAGCCTAATTTATTCAATTTGGCTATAGTCCTAATTAATTATTAAAAAGCAATCAAAACCTTAAATGATTAATTAAATCCCTATTATTGAGTGACTATGTTATTACAACAATTCATTTCATTAATATTCCCTCTAACCTAAGCAATCTTAAAATGCCAAACCCTAAGTTCAAACTCATCCCAACCCCTTCTCACATGCTAAGTATTCTTAATTAGATAATTAACTCTAATTAGCTAATCCCCCCTCCACTCATTCTCTCTCCTCCCATATCTATCTCATTAATCACATCCCTTAAGCCTTAAACCTAATCCCAAGCTACCCTTAAGCTTGTCACATTCCATTAAGGTGTGATTAGGAATTCAACCCTCCCTGTAAAGTCAAAGTTGTCAGGCTTGACTCTAAACCCTCACCCATGCTTCTTAAAACCTCACCCATACCTCATTATTGCTTTCATAAATGAATCATTAATGTCTCTTACATATTCCTTCCACCACTCCTCATTAATGAGTCTTACACTCTCATTAATGGAAGCCCTTATAGAGTCTTCTCCCCTTCCTCCATTTCTCCTATAAATAGGATGGATTTTGAGCTCAAATGACCCTTGATTTTATGAAATATATTGTTGTAATGCTCCTAATTTTGAAGTGTTGAAAGTATCCTTATGCTGACCATATTTGGAGAATTGAAGAAGCAATTTCATGTTGCTCATGTTTTAGGGATTTTCATAGTGCTTTCTAGCTCTTATTTCTTAATTATTTTTTTATTATCTCCATTTCTAGAGAAAGAATGCATGTTTTTGAATCATTTAGATTACTTTTAATTTGAATCTTCCATTCTTAGGTTGTATTTGTCACTAGAATATTCATAATCTAAGGGCTATTATGTCATTTTTCATACTCCTCCTAGATAGGAAGCAATAGATTGATTTTGGTGATTGCTCTGCTTGCTAACCCCTTGTTTTCACTAAAGCAATGATTTATTGAAGTGTTGTGTCTCTTAATAGGTACAAAAATCACACACACATCTAGATCTATCTAATGAGCCATGTTTGTTTGCACAATATTATAATGTATGGTTATGGCATAAGAGGTTGTGTCATGTGAACTATGAAAATTTGGTAAATATGAGTAAGATGAAAAGAGTAAGACGGTTACCAATATTGAAAAAATATGATAATGTGATATGTAAGAAATATTAGCTGGGTAAATTGACAAAGTCTAGTTTGAAGAGAAAAACCTATACCTCTCATGATATTTTGGAGTTGGTTCATAATTATGTTTTTGAACCTATTGGTGTGGAAAGCTACTGTGGTGATAAATATTTGATACTATTTGTTGATGATTATTTGATAATGATGATTGTGATTTTTCTAAAAGAAAAATTTGATGTCTTTCATTTGTTTAAGTGGTATTTCAAAAACAAGTTGAAAAAGAGACAGGTAAGAGCTTGTGATGTCTGAGATCTGATAGAGGAGGAAATTTTATATCTAATTAGTTCAACTTATTCTATAATGATAAAGCAATTAGAAGACAAATGTCTACTCCAAGGATTCGCCCACAGAAAGACAAAGTCAAGAGAAGGAATGATCAATCATAGATTGTGCTAGAAAACTGATGATAGAGAGAAATGTTGCACAAAAATACTGGAGAGAGGTTGTAAGTACAACTGTCTATACCTTGAACTGAGTACAAGTCAACAAAGGTACTAAAGTTACACTTTATGAGTTATGGTATGGATATGCACTTAATATAAAATACTTTAATTTTTTGAAGAAAATGTTATATACTGAATAACAATAGGATTGGAAAAATTGATGCTAAAAGTGATGAAGTCATATTCCTAGGTTATTCCACTAAGAGAAAGTGAATAAGTGTTTAAATTATAACACTAAGAATGTTGTGGAAAGTGCAAATTTTAGAATTGATGAATGTGTAGAAAAGAATGAAGTTGAGTGCAAGAAATAACCTGAAGATTACACATCTTTTGTATACATGACCAAAGGAGAGCCGAATAGTTTACCTGAACCAAAAAAAGAAGCTGCTAAGCTATACAAAGAGACTGTCGAGCAACATCAAGAAACTATCAAGGCATAGAAAGAGGTTGTAGAGCATCAGGAGGTAACTGGTGATAAAATTGAAAAGGAAAAAGAAACAAAAAATGAACTTGAAAATAATTTTCATGATGAATCTGAAGAACAACAAGAAGTAGAAAGGAGACCAGATCCTACACTAGCGAAGCATGTAAGAAGACATCATAAACCAAATCAAATCATTAGAGAAAAAGATTTTGAGGTCATGACAAGAAGAAAATTAAAAAATAAGACATGTCTATTATGTGAATTTGATCCTAAGTTAGTAAAAGATGCTTTGGATAATGAAGATTGGATATAGGCCATGAATGAAGAAATTGAGAAAATAGAGAAGAAAAAATCCTAGACACTAGTACCTAGACCAAAGGACAAGAATGTTATTGAAAACAAGTGGGTATTTAGAAATAAGTTGAATGAGCATGGAGAAGTCATAAGAAACAAGGATAGACTGATAAGAAAAGGGTATGGACAAGAAGACGACATTGACTATGGTGAGATGTTTGCCCTAGTTTCTAGATTGGAAGGAGTTAGAACTTTACTGCCTTATACAACTTATAAAGGATTCAAAGTATATCAGATGGATGTTAAATCAACATTTCTGAATGGAGTACTAAAAGAAGAGGTATACATTGAACTGGATAAAGGATTTTTTGATTCAAACAAGAGGAATATGGTCTACAAGCTACGTAAATCATTGTATGGATTAAAGAAAGACTTTAGTGCATGGTATGAAAGATTTCATAATTACTTAGTCCAAATCAATTTTACAAGGACAAATGACAACAATAATCTATACTTGAAGATTGAAAATGGTAAAGGAATATTGTTAGATGAAATATTTGTTGATGATATCATATTTGGAGGTCAAGATGATTTATGCCAAACATTTTTAAATGAGATGGAAACTGAATTTGAGAATTCTATGTTTGAAGAGATCAAAATTTTTGTTGGTTTGCAAGTATATCAAATGAAGAAAGGTATCTACATTAGTCAATATAAATATATCAAGGAGATAATTAAAACCTTTGGCATGGAGGACTCCAAACCTATAAGTACACTCATGGCTATTGGACTTAAACTATTAAAGACAGATGAGACAAGTAAAGTCAATCAAACCTTGTAAAGGTCAATGATTGGAAAGATACAATTTGTTGTTCATTCTTGACCAGATGTTGCATTAGTAGCTGGGATTGTTGCAAGATTTTTTGCAAATCCTAAATATATTCACATGATGGTAGTACAAAGGATACTGAGACATCTGGAGTGAACATAGGACTATGGATTGTATTACAAGAAGAATGAGAAGTTTGAACAGAAATTTATATAGATGCAGATTGGGAAGAAAATATTGATGTTAAAAAGATTAAAAGTGGTTGTGCAGTCTTTCTAGGAAAGATATTAGTATCTTTGACAAGCGATAAATAGAACTGTATTTCTCAATCTATAGTAGAAGTTGAATATGTTTCCGCAACAGTTAATTGTTCAAACATTGTGTGGATCAAGCAGTTGTTGAAAGGTATGAAGGAAGAAATCATTTAACCAGTTTTTATTTTATGTGATAACATGAGTGCTATCAATATATCAAAGAATGTTGTGATGCACACAAAGACCAAAGATATTGCTATCAAGTATCATTACTTGAGAGATCTAGTACAAGACAAACAAGTAAGATTGGAATATGTGAATACAAAGGAACAGTTAGCAGATATATTTACTAAAGAATTAACAAAGGATTCTCATGACTATCTGAGAGGTAAATTAGGTGTTCTTCCACTTGCTGAGGCTAAATAGGATCACATGGAATTATTGCATCAAATTTATTACACAAAATATGTGACAAATTGATGCAAAGGTGGTCACACTTTAGGAGTTGCCTAAATCTATGAAAAGTAACGCCCAAGATGTTGATTAGTCATCAAAAAGATTGTAGAGGGAGAATATAGTTTAGAAAGTTGACAAAAATATATCTACATAGTGAGGATGTATGACTCTAGAATTTTTTTGAAAGAGGGCGAATAGACATTGAGGGTATATTAAGGAGAAGACAATGATGGAGATATAATATGAGGGAGAATCAAAATGAAGCTAAGGACATGAATAAAAAATCTATTTACAAAACATAATTTTTGGATTGTTTGGAAACCTTGCATGTGTTGGTAACATGTAGTGTTTTCCATCAATGCCAAAGAGGGAGATTCTTTGAAACTACAATTAAAGAAATTTTTATATTTCCATTTATGTCAAACCTTAACTACTAAGACAATTTCTATCTTGTATAGTGTCATACCAATTGACTGATGAAGAAGATTTGAAAAGAGGAGATAAAAAGAAGACCTAGTGAAATGGTTGAGTTATGTAAAACTAAAATTGGGTACTTGATGAGATTTCACCTTGGAAATGTAATATGGTTTTATCTTTAACACCAAGTGAAGATTGAGAGACTAAAAGATTAGTCTTGACTGAGTAAAAGAGAAGAAGATTAAGGAACTTAAGTTTGTGCCAGTTGATGCAACTGTCAACCGAGCATTAGTACATAGTGAGAAAATATAGTCTTGATCATGCATTACCATTTACCGAGTGTCTTGGTAATTACCGAGTTATCTAGTGATGACTGAGCGAAAGAACACAGTAATGATCGAGTATTAGTATTTTGATAGTTTCAAAATATTTGAGATCCTAGCCAACTTAGTTGAATTCTTGGGATATTTAAAATGTATTTAAGATAAGGTTGATCATTGTGGAGAATTAAATGAGCATTTAATATATGTTTAATTTTTTTTATGTATAGTTTCAAGAAGGATTTTTTAGATGTATTCTACAAGGTAGGCAAAGAATGAAATGTTAGAAGGATTCATTGGATTTGACCAAACCCTAAGATCTATGGTGATGATTAAGTTCCAAAAGATCAAGCTACATGAATAGAGAGGTATAAGATTAACCTTATTATAGGTTATGTTAGAAGAGGATGATTTAATTGATTGGAAAATCTAAGAAGAAGGCTGAGAAGAGTAGTATAGGACTGCATCGTGGTGATTTCTTAATGGATTTCCAAGAATATATAAGAGTTTTAGATGATAATGGAGGCCAGTCAGTGAAATAGCATTGAGAAAAAGTTGATCTATATTTGAAAAGTGAGTTTTAAGTTTTAGATCAATCTACTGTTACTTTTTAACCATTGCATCAGTATAAATAATTTTAACCAAGGTTGAACTAACAGTCATATTGCAAATCCTTTAATAAAGGTCACATTCTAATGAAATGATCTAAGTCCTCTAACAAGGCTCACTTTAACATGGTGATTATTTCCTTTAACAATGTCACATTTAACAGTGTGTATTGTAACCTTTAATAGGGTTGGCTTCTCACAGAGCTCACTTTAGAAGAGTGAAAATTTTGTAACATGTTACTGGTGGTTTTTCCATATTGGGCTTCAATGTGAAATCCTAGTGTCATACTTGTGTGATTGTTATTTGATGTATTATACTGTTAAGAGTATTATATTCTGCAAGTTAATTACTTTAGGACAATGAAATGCAAGTTTATGTTACTGATTATATTATAGAGAATGAGTGGATTGTTGAGTAGATCTAAGTTGGTGAACGTGTTTGAAATTTAAATCGGTACATCTGGGCATGAGAATAACTGGTTCACCCCCCCCNAACTGGTTCCCCCCCCCCCCCCCCACCCATTATTCTAAATTATTCTAACACATACAAACTTTTAGACACCAACTTTCACCCTCATAAAGTACATACATGTCTTCCACTACTTACTTGACCATAAAATTAGTAAAACCTTTGGACAATGTTTAACACCGATGAATATAACAGAACATCAATAAAAACAAAAAAGAAGAATATTTATTTCTATCTATCTTCCACTTTTTCATTGATTGCAAACAAATACCAAAAATAGTAACCAAAAAATTAATCAAAACCTAGATCTAACTATTTCTAACTATTTCATCAATCAAAACATATATCTGCATAGAATAGGATTGTAACCATAATTATGATAGATATAGAAGTATCCATGAAACATATTAATCATACCATTTTTCTCTTTTTTTTTTGCCTCTTGACTCTTACACTCATTTTTCATGTCATATTCTGCACATTCAACTTTCAAACTTTTACCCATCTAGCAATCAACTACCTATGAAAAAAAAACTTGAAAACATAACAATGACCATTAAAAGATAAATACCTCTGAGAATTTTTTTGCCCAACCAAAAGTCTCTAGTTTTTTCCTTGAATTTTCAATAATCAATCCTTCTTATTCATTTCCTTCTTCATTATTCTTTTTATTTGAGCATTGACCAATAAACCCTAATCCTTCCTTTTTATTGCATTTATATGAAGTATTCAGTAACTTATCCTAAAAAAAAAAAATTGCATATAATTTGGACTCTGCCTTTATATTTATCAATTTCTGCTCCAGCTTTTCATTCTTCTTAGCATAACTTCTGATTGTTTCTTTTAGGTTATCTTCTTTTACCTTCCACAATGCCTTCTGTACATCAAGTTTACTAATCCAAACATTTCTTTCTTTTAACCTAGGGTCAGGTTGAATAGTATCACCTTTCTCTTCATTTGCATTTTTCTTCAAAAAAGAATTAGTACAAATTTCTTTTGACTTTTTCATATTAGATATTTCTTTCTCCAACTTTGCATTATTTTTTTTACCTTCTTTATATTTGATTTTTAATTTCTTAATCTACTCCCTTAGCTTGGTAATGTATGTATACACTTCCATCAATTTCTCTTTTAATTCTTCATTTTACAACTCAGTGACCTTAATGTTACTAAACATGATCTGCCAATCTTCTTCTGAAAATAAACCTTCTTCCATCTGTTCAAACATCCAATGTCTCCATCAAGCAATTTTAAGCTATATCTTCAAGGGACCAAGCTTTGATACAAATTTTTGAACAAGTCAAATAACTTAGAGGGGGGTAAATCAGTTATTCCTCCACAAATTATAAAACTTTCTCTCTATAGGTAAACACTTAAACAATATTGATTACAGCTTAATATTTGTTATTAAAGTACATTAATCTTTCATAGAGGAAGTGAAAATGAAAAGCATAGAAACACAAAAACATAGAACACCAAATTTAACACGGAAACCCAAGATGGGAACAAACATAAGAACAATATCAAGATATAATAAATACTAGTTAAGGGGACATCAATAAGGTGATTTGATACAAAGACTCACTACTACAAACAAAATGGATCACTACCAATAGAAAGGATCACTACTAATACATAAGGCTCACTATTGATATAAAGGCTCACTACTGGTAGAGGGGCTCACCACCTAGGAGATATGAAAATATGATAGAATCCACCTCTAATATCTATAAACAACATTGCACATACACAAAACTCCTTTACATGAATTTGTATGTACCTTACATATATCTAGGACACATACATTGATGAAAGAGCACCTTGGGCTCATGGAAATCCTATTTCAACCAAAAATATGTTTTCTTTTTAGCTCAATAGCTTGTTGGAGACTTTTGGTAAACTATTCGGTAACTAGTATGGACTTATCATCTGAAGGCTCAGTTCACCATCAGACTCAGTTACTGTTCTTGGCATGGTTTTATTGAATGGTCTTGGTGAATCGATGGTTTCCTATTTCCTATCTCACCAAGTGTGTCTTCTTTTATTGGATCTTTGGGATGACTTGTGCATTTAAATCTAGTTGCGGTATTAATTTGGGATCTCTCATTGAGGAATGTGTGGACCTAAATCTGGTTTGTTTCTCTATCCTATGCTGGATCTTTAGGATCTTTTGGGCCAGCCTTTTTGTTGGCTTCTTGTATAAATGTAATGTTCTATTCATAGGTTTAGAGAGATAATTGGTAGAAGAATAGCAGTAGAGTAAATATAGAGATTGTGGATCTCGCATGTCTGTGGACTATTCGGTAATAGAATTTGAATGTATTTGGACATAACCAGGAAGGCCTTACAACTTGGGATTTATGAATTTTGATGAAATAATATAATGTTTATGTATTCCTTCTCTCCATCTATATATTTGAGCTTACAAGTTGGGATTTTGCAAGTAGATTTGGTGTTTGGGAGTGCCTTTGGCCCTGACTACTATCCCTCCTTTCTTCATACACATATGTATCTACTTACATATATATACATGTTCATGTGCACTTACACATATTCACACTCACATACCAAACTACTGCTAGAGATATATATAGAACATCATGAGATACAAAATAGTTTGTCCACCATAATAGGTTGCACCAAAATATTCTTGAAGTAGAAGGAAAGTAATTAAGGAATGCCTAAACAAAACCAACATGTCACGCTTTGGATAAGTTCTAAACACCTTCTCCAAGGTAGTCGGATCAAAAAGATAGATAACATGTTACAACTCTGATGTTCGGACTGAAACAAATCCACATAGGACCTAGAAAGAAATGTACAAAAAATCTAGATTCCTTAAACATGAATCTATTGGTGAATGCACATGACACTCTAACTGATACAATAGACTATCCGTACATTCAAACACTATCTTGGAAACTTGCCAACCAATAAACAAGAAGCTAAGATAACGAATATGTTGACATTAATGAAAACATCATGAGATAGAATCAAATTCACATTCTAACAATTGGAAAAAAAAACAACTAGGACCATACCTTGATCAAAAAATCATCTGAACCATTTGAACGCCACAGCCAAGATAATGTCTTTATCACCAAAACCTTTGAACATACTAGTGGATGAGACTAAGTGAAATATGTAAATAATGTAAAGAATAGAATAATGAATTACCAATAAGGACCACCACAAATATATCATCACTGAGATACCTTCAATGTTTCCAACAAGAAGAAACACCAGGATATCAGTTACCTTACCAATAAGGAATTACCAATGTGGACCACCACCAATATATCATCAATAAGATACCATTAATATTGCCAACAAGAAGTAACACCAAGATATTAGTTACCATAGAGATACCTCCAGGATATCGATATAATAATTTTTATATCAATGAAAACCAATACCAACAACACCAAAATAGTGCCACGTCAGTACTAACATAAATAAATTCATTAATATCAACAACACAACAAAAAATGTCAATGAAAAATAGGTAGTAGCATCCAAAGGTATGGCTCCTTTGTCATATATCTTTAAACCTTCTCATAATTTACTCAACTTTTTGAATCTTTGCATAATGTGATCTTGAACTTAATTAAAGATAATATGTAAACGTTTCCTCCTACAAAACCAATGGACACTTCCAAGCCTTTTCCTAGACACTTTGATCACCAAGATTTCTACTAATTCTATTGTCAACCCAATCATGATACTGAAAAGTGTTTTCACTTGAAATCTGTTATCCAAGATATTATTGATTCTAATGCCTCAACCAACATAATCTTATCCTGGAAATATCTTCCTCTCTTATATATCTTACAAGATCCAAAATATTTGTGAACTTAAAAAAAATAGCCTCTACCCTAGACCTAAACTTCTACCTACACCTTCTAAACCTCTTGTATATTATTTTATCCCACCTCCCATATCTAATAAAAGTCCTACTAATATTATCTCTCAACTTAGTGTGGTTCCTTATGTTCTTCCTCCTCAATAAAAAAGGTCTTGATGGTGATTGATCCTAAACCAAAACCAATTTCAAGTTAAAACATACACAACCATCAAGATCATAATTTCTATATTAAGAATCATGCTAGAGCTCCCAAGCATGATTTTTATAATAATATTTCACCCCAAACTCCTACTAATTCTCTGGTTCTCTTTGGTCAAACAATGCTTGAGCTAAAAGAGGAAGTCAATTTGAGAAAGATGAAATTAAGACAATATGATATTTCTATTTGTATCTTTGATTCTATTACAATTATTTTAGATGAAGAAGGTACTCTTGATGATTATTTATTTGATCCTAAAAATGATGTTCATGATACTGATTATGATGACATGTTTGACATAATTGATCTTGATCATGATTTACCAACTCTTTTTTCACAACAATTATCTATCACTCCTATTCACAAACAAAGTGAGCCACCTTTGTTAGCATAACTAATTTAGTGATGCCAAGTGTTGCATTGATTAACTATGGTATATGTTTGATGACAAGTGAATTCATTATTTGGTTGTCATTGATGTCAACAATTTTACTAGTGTTTTTCAGTATGTTAATAGATATTGTAACTAAATCATTAGTTGTAGTATGGTTCTGGAATTGATATTCTAATGGAAGTATATATCATATGTGGTGATATTATCTGTATCACTTCAACATCTGGTGTGAATAATTGTGTTGGTTATGTTTGATTGAACTTAAACAGGGTAGCTGCTAAAAACAATTAGTGACAAACTATAAGTGATTTGTGTGTTATCTCAAATCGGTAAAGTATTTTGTGGAGAGGTCATAGGATATGATAGTAAAAAATTTCAAGGTACTATGGTTTCCAGCATGAGTCATAATGTTGACTGATGCTACTAGTTTAATTCACTGGAAGTGGTGTCAACAGAATGAACATGTAAGCAAGACAAAGTTCTTGAACAAACTTTGAAGATTTGTAGATTGGTGAAGGAATTCGATGTGGTAGTAGGATTGGTGACAATTTTCATAAAGTAGTAAGTTATTTCAATGATTTATGGTGTCTACTCGACATCGCATTTATCTAGGTATGCGTTTGAGGTGGATTATCCAAGAAGGATTATTTTGGTTAAACAAGTTTTGAATATGGTTGAACTACCAAGGTATAATCATAATGTAAGCCGACACGGTCAAAGGATAATATTTAATGAGTGACTATATACATTTTCTCTTACCTAAGAAGATCTGGATCTTTCATATCTTAGATCTAGGGTTTTTTTTTAGGTTAGTGGATGTAAATATTTATATTAAAAAGTTGAAGAATAAAAAAGAGAGCTGATTTTGAAGCACAGAAGCATATGGTGAAGAAGCAAGAAAATGAATGAAGTGTGATCAAGAAAAGGAAGATTATAGTATGTAAATAATATATTGAAATTTTAAGAGGATATGATCATGCAGAGGTAGTGCAATTAAAAAGATCATTTTATCGATTACTTTATAGTCAATGTAATAGTGAAATCCCATAATACAATAGATACTAACAAGTCTTTATTGTAAATCCTCTAACAAGTGATATTATAATTAAGTGTTTTAAGTCCTCTAACAAGGCTTCACCTAATAGTGCAGAGATCCTAATAGGTCTAAGGTAAATCCCTTAACAGGGTAGTTACACATAAAAAAGAATTTTAAACCTTTATAGGGTAAGCTCCTAACAAGTTGTACTCTAGAAGAGTCGAGATTTTGTGGGTACCAAATCACATCGTGGTTTTTTTCCCATTACATTTTATATGAGATAAATACGGTGTTTACATTGTGTGGTTGATTACTTGTGGACGTATGCATTGAAATTTTTATTTATGTTAGTTGATGGTGACTTTTTTGGTGCAAAAAGTTTAAAGGGTCTGAAATTATTTTTTTCTGATTACTAATTGACCCCTCCTCTCTCAGTAATTTGACATCTATTAGAAATTGGTATTAGAGAATTGGTCCTCTTATTGTTAAATGTTAACATCTTGAGCAAAAATATCTAAAGATGTATAAGAAGGAATAACCTAGGTTCACCAAGGACAACTTCTCTACATGGGTAAGCAGGATGAATCTACATCTGCTAGGTATTGGAGAGAAAGCCTTGGATCATATAACAACTAAGTATTGTGTACCTTCTGGCATCCTAACTCCTAAATAAATATAGAGAAAGCTGGAACATAACTCTATAATGATAGAAATTGTAAGTTCCCTATCTAATGCTGAGTTTCTGGATATCAAAGAAATGGATAATGCTAAAGTTATGTCAGACAAGATGATAATAGTTCATGACAATGATGTTCATGTTCAGAAAGAATAGGTAGATAGTCTTTGAGGAAAGTATGATGAAATGAAAATGCATGAAGGAGAACACATTTATCAATATAGAAATAGGTTAAAGAAAGTAGTCTCTGTTATCAAACAAGCAGGTGGTAAACTTGAAGAATTTAAAGTGGTAAGTAAAATATGAAGAACCTTTCTACCAAAGTATTCTATTTGGGTATCAGTAAGAAGTTGAGTCCACCTTTTGGCCAAAAAGTGGAACTATTTTTACTTTCTTTTTTTTTCAAATTCATACTGTTTGAGAAAAAAATTTGAAGCGCTGAGAGATTGAACCTTTAAAAAACCAGTACTAGATGTTGTAGTACTCAAAGTCTACTTTCCAAATATTTAATTTATTTTAATACCCAAATGATAAAATTTCATGTTTAATAGGAATTACTAAAAACCACATTTTTAAAGTCCATGTTTTAGGACTATACTATGCATGTGTACAAGAAGAAAAAAATTATCTAAATGAAAGTATTTCTCTGAATCATTTTGGGAAATGGTATGTAACACAGTTAAGATTGATGAAAATATTTTTTTGTTGAATACATCTTTTATTAATTTTTTTTTATGCTTAATTATTGTTTTTAAAATCTCTCGTGTATGACAAGCATAATTTGACAAAAACATATGATTTTTAATTTTTTGTGATTGTGTAGAATTGTCACTAGTTTATGTTCTTTGCAAGAACCTTTCAAATGAAAAAGTTATTAAAATAACAAAATAGCCTGTTATCTTTAGTTTTTAGACCTGTTTAAGTAGAAATTAAATGAAAAATAGATAAAAATAATCAAATTTACAAAAACATTACATATTTGGAATCTGCACAGTCTGAAATATAATGGATTTTTATTTTGCCAAAATATTCCTTTAAAAACATCTTCAGATATATGTCTAAAGTCATTATTTTGTATGAACACTAGCAGAGCCTTCAAGTTGCAGGTCAAACCAGGTCAAAGGCTATGGTTCAGCTACCCAAGCCTCTTTCCAAATGAAAAAGCCAATAGTAAATGCGGTCTTGAAATTCAATTTTTTTAGTAATAGGATCTCGTTTAGTAAAAATTACCTTGTTTACCTAATTTCTTTAAAATCATAACGTATAAATTAATCAAAAGTAAGTTTTCTCTAAACATTAATATTTATTTCAAAACTGGAACCTATTTTGAAATGGGATCTCGTTTCATTTTTCAAAATGGAAACCGATTTTGTTTTTTGAAATAGGATTCCATTTTTAAATGGGACCCCCTTTCTAAAATTTTAGGCTTGAGATCCCGACTATAAATGAGACATCGTTCATTCTAAGAGAGAAACCATTTTGTTGAGTGTGATTTCATGAATTTGGCTAAGTATGAGAGCTCCATGATAATTGGACTCAACTTCTTGCACTTACCCATTTAGAGTCTCTAATATATAAGAAATGAGATCTATCGGTCCTACAAATGTCACTCTAGATTTATTGGTTGGAAATCTTACTGCATTTGAGGTAAATAACTTTGAAAACAATTTTCCTAGAAAATAATCTACAATCAAAGCTTTCCTAACCATTGGTTCATCAAAGAAAGGAAAGCAAGTCTAGAAGAGTTCTAAAGGAAATCATGAATATGATTCTATCTTCCATAAGACAAGAGAAAAAGAAGAGTTGGAAGTACTGCTAGCAAGGAGATTACCTAGAGGAAAAGGAAAGTACAAATTTAAAATTCCCTTAAGATGGTTTTAATGTAACAAGATTGGTCATATTTCATCTAGGTGTCCTGGCAATGACAGAAAGGATAAGTTCAAGAATTTCAGGAACTTCAATAAAAGGAGAAATAAAGCATGTTACCTAGTAGAAGATGAAGTAACTAATGAAGAATCAGAGGGAAGAGATGATGATGAAGATATAGTTTTTTTGCAGTTAAAGAAGAACCCTCAACTTGTGTAGATGGAGATGGTGAGGAGAGAACACTGATTTCAAAATTTAATTACAATGGTGACTAGATAATTGACAGTGGGTGTACATATCACATGACCAGTAAAAAAAGAATGTTTATCTCAATGGAGGAATGTTATGAAGGCATAGTCAGATTTGGTAATGGTTCTCCATGTGCCATAAGAGGTAATTATTCAATAGCAGTTAATGATACAACTAATTGTGATGATGTTTACTTGGCTGGCGAATTAAAGTATAATCTATTGAGTTTTTCTCAGATGAATAACAAATGTTTCAGATTGGAACGCAGTAATGGTGTTTGTAAGATCTTAGGAACATTTGGATATTTGATTTCTACTTCTAAATAAACTAGAGGTAACCTATTCTGATTGAACTCTACTAATAAGCATTTCTTTTTTGCTAAAGTTGAATATTGCTGACTATGGTATAAAATGTTTTGTCATGTTAATTTTGATAACTTGGTAAAGGTCAGTAAGAAAAGATTTGTTAGATATTTTCCTAATTTAGCTAAGCCTATGAATTCTATGTAAAAGGAGTTTCAATTGGGAAAGCTGACTAATTCTAGTTTCACTAGTAAGTTCTATTCATCTTAGAACATTCTTGACATTCTTGACTTGTGTGGACCGATGAGAAGAAAGAGCTACTATGGAGATAAGTAATTTATCTTTTTTGATGATTATTATTCTAGAATGATATTGATGACCTTATGGAAAGACATATTTTCAGTTAGTTCTACAACACTTAGTCATCACAGTGTTGACCGAGCCAGCACTGCAACCCGAGTAGTTACAATGTAACCCGAGTAAGTGGCAGTGTCGATCGAGTAGACATTGGTAATCAGTATTACCTCAGTGATTAGAGTAGTTTGAGTACACTGATTTTCCCAAGTGACAGATTTTAGTATGTTTCTTGAGAGACAACATAATGCCCCAGTCCCAGTATATTTCCCGAGTGGATCACTAGACTCGAGTAATAGTTTTGGGCCGACTTAGCTTATATTGCTAGATATTAATTTATCTTATGGAAGCTGACTTAAAGTTTCATTTTATTTGGATAAGTTATAAACATATAGTATTTTTTTATCCAAATAGGAGTGAACATATGTTCAGAAGTGTGCATGTGAATATGAAGTAGCAGATTGTTTAAGAGCCTATACTAGTATAAGAAACAGGCGAGACTCATTCATCAAAGTAAGGTGATTATTTTATATCATTTAATCTTATTCAGCAATTGAAAGCTGCATTGAAGATCATCTACTGGTTCATCCTAACAGGTGCATCAGAAAAATCCTCTAACAATGTGGACCTAATAGTCCTTTACAAATATCCTAACAGAGTTGCATTACCTAATTGTATTGTACTAAATCCTTTCACAAGGTGGACCTAACAGTCCTTATTTCTCCTAACAGGGAAAGCCATCAGAAGTGGCCAATTGTAAGCTTTAATAGGATAAATTTATATTGCAGTAATAAATCTTGTGGGCACCATCCCCACCCCATTTTTACTTTCTATTTGGAAGGTTTATGGGTAACCAAATATTGTGTCAAATATTGTGGATTTTTTATTTTTTTTTCATTTCATGCATGCAATTAGATTAGATAATCTAACATTGAATTAAAAGGTTTAATTTTTATTGGTTCCTGATTCACCCCCCCACCCCCCATCCTACCCCACCCCCCTCTCTCATTCACCTTGACTCAACATATTTCCAACAATTGGTATCAGAGATAAAGGGTTTCTTTATAGAAGTTTAACAGCTTGATAAAATATTAGGGGCAATGGAAATATACAGACTAGAAAAAGCCATTGAAAATTAAAAGATAGATCTACCAGTGGCCATGGATCACATAAAGAAAGTCAAGGAGCATCTCTCTCTTTCCCTTAAAAGAAGAAAAGACTTAGCAGTGTAGATGAATGAAAAAAGTTACATAGAAGAAAGAATTGATGACTTATGCAAAGAAAGAAATTTTGAAGAAGCAGATGCATCAATTGAAGACCTACTTGCAAAGAGTCTCAATTTATATGAAGAAGTCAGAAAATTGAATAGGGAACAAGAAATTCATTCAATCAAAATATGTGAAGTCATAGAACAAAAGAGTCAAGAAGAAAATGATAGAGAAATGACACAAGAAGATAAAATATTGCCGAGTACAAGGTTAGAAGAAAAAGAAAAATAAATCCATCATTTATCACTTCAGCAAGAAGATATGATAAATCAACTCAATAATGTAAATCCATAAATTATCAATCTGAGGATAGAAAATGAAAGACTACAAAATGATCTCAATACTGAAAAACAAACCAATGAGAGTATGATGAATTCATAGGGAAGCGTGGATTTGTTGACAGAACAAACTCAACTCAGACATCGTGGACATACTGGATTAGGTTATACTAAACAAGGTGAATCATCATAGAAAGGAACTCAAAAGAATATAAAACCTACTTGTAATCATTGTGACAAGTTAGGACACACAAAAAACAAGTGTTAAATCAATGGAAAATAAAATTTTAATGGTAAGTGCTACCGATGCAAAAAAACATGGACATAGGGAAAGAGAATGCACTGAGAAACCTATGTTTGAAGGAAAATGTTTCAGTTCTAACAAAAAAGGTCACAAATGCTCTAAGTACTAAAATAAGAAATGGAACCATGTTGAACAAATGGCTAAAGCAATTTTTGGTTGGGATTACAACACATGAAGCATATGTTGTCACTATGGTGAGCATGTGCATATTGGTGCAAATTGTGTAAAGACTCACCTTAGAAATTGGAATCCTACCAAGAGATGTTATGTATGTAAACAACTCGTTCATCTAAGAAAGAATTCTATGAACAAATAAAAAGTGGATACTAGTTTTGAGAAAGGAAAAGAAACAATTTCATAAATTAGAACTCATAAGAGTTAGCATTGGGTAAGGAAATCTCCTGAAAGTTCAGATCAAAACAATGAAGAATTGAATGGCACCTAAAGTAGTGAATTGGGTGGATCTACCATCTCTGAATAAACATGCAAGGAGAATAATGTAACTATGCATACAAGACATCCTAAATCAATTCTAGACATTATAGTAAGTCCAAATCAGCATATTGATGCACTAGGACACATTGTAGTTTTAATAGATTCAAGATCTTAGTAACACTTGAGTTACATAGGCTTAACCAAATTAAGTCAGGTTATATGATTTTTGAGATGCAGAAGTTACTGTTCATCGAGCTTAATTCTTAGATATGCGAGCTACTATTTATAGAGCATTTAATGAAAAATCAATGGTAAAATTTCTTATAAAAGATGAATTGCAAGTGTTATTATTTACAAATCTTTCAGTTTGTAGAGTGATTCAGTGCCTTAAGCAATTCAGAGTGAAGTTGTATTCAAAAAAATTTAGTTGCATAGTTTCATCAAATCTTTGAGTATAATGCCATCTACATATAGTAGCAAGGTTAAGAAAGGATCTAAGATGTTGGTTAGGAATGCTATCTGCGAACGTCCAAAGTTTAAGCTTCATCCAATGGTTGCAGAGGAGATAGACTCGATGGGAGCTCATTCCCTAATTCCACCAAGGGTATTATTGATCAATGATATCCAAGCCTTCTATCATTGCACAATTCAACTGCTAGGGACATTGGAAATGAATAATTCATATAATAAACTCTACGAAGCCATAAATATGAAGCAAGAACATAAACACCTAGAAGTTAAGGGTTTGACTCATGTCATGCATATGCCACAGAATTTCTAGGTTAAGTGGATTAGGTTCATTATGAGTCATGTTCATGACATGCAGCTATGGATAGAGTAACTAGTGAAGATTACCAAGACAATTGTACATTGTGTTACATGGTATCCTATGCTAAACAAGTCTAAATCTACCAAAAACCTACCCCAGGATAACCTAGCTAAGAAGACTCTTTCTGAGTGGGACGACAAAGACATGAGACCAAATGGAGTAACTGACATGGAATTGAAGTTTGGGATTCATGTTATTTCTCACAACATCTAGAGTTCTAGCTGACCTAATAGCGTACCATGTGAGGTTGTGGACTTGGCACACAAGGTGGTTAAGAACAATCTTTCATTCAACCTTGCTGAGTTGCAGCTCATCCAATTGAGAAAGAACATGGAAAGCATCTATGTATCAAAGACCAATCCATGTAAGTTTGGTTCACTTTTGGTCTACATATTATTTTACATTCATAATTTTTTCCCTTCCAAAGGCATAGTTGTTTTGAAAAAGGATAGACCCATAATATATCAGATAAATGATTTAATAACTAAGTTAGGAGACAATTTTGGGAGCATCATGGATGCATATTTTGAGGAATTCAGACAAAAGATGCAGAATAGGTATAGAATTCCTAAACAATTGGTTGAAAACCACAAGGATGATTTTTGTTTCCTAGTTGACTGTGATAAAGTATATATTCAGGCAGAAAAGACCTAGGGTTGCATGGGTAAAACCTCTTGCATATCAAGTTAACATAGATGAGAACAAGAAAATCATTGAAGCTCTTGTGAATGAGCCTATTGACCCCAAAGAACCATACTTTGGTACATATAAGGAAGCCAAGAGTAGAATTTCAATAGAGATTGAGATTCCTAAGATTCTGAAAAGAGGAAACAAGAAGTTAGAGCAGTTTGGAAAAAAGTATGGAAAGACTTCAGACTCTCCTCCTTGTATCTCTATAAGAAAATAAGATGAAATTAAGATAGAAGATGATGTATCTGAAAAGGAAGAGGTATAATCAGAGCCTACTAAGAAGAAAAAAAGGCTAGCTCTCAAGAAAACACCTAAGGCCTCTACCCCTATCCTCACTACCAGCAAACCTAGAAGATCTAGAAGGAAACTCTTACATCCCAAGGAAGATGAAGAAGATGATATCATGTTCAAGAAGCCCCCACTAACCTTTGAGAATAAAATTGAAGACCTAAGAGAAGGTAGTGGTATGAGTTCTCTAAAATCACTGAATTATGCTTCCAGAACTAAGGATGAACAGAAGCAAATTGAGGAAGCAGTCATAGAGAAGATGACTAGATGGAAGTATGATCCATCTAAATTGAAGATTCACATGCCTAAAGACCTATTCAAGGAAATATCTTCTCCCTGGAGAAATGTAGTCAGAACTGAAAAATATATTATTGAACAAACCTTGAGGCAAGTGATGCCTACTATGACAAACAAAGAGTTAAGAGAGGCCATGACAAAATATGAAATAAATCACACTCCAAGGTTCATGACCTTTCAGGTATTGAATAATAAGATAGAGGATGTGGTGTAGGATGTTACAAAGATATGGAAGATAGTCCTAGAAATCAAAGAAGCAGATAAGACACAAGTACTGAGTATAGACCACAAAGAAAAGACTAATGATAGAGATTCACTTGAGATATAATCTATTGAGGCATCTAATGTAGAAAAAATAGTAGTAGAGGTAATGGCATCCCTGCCCTAATCACCTATACATATCATTATATCTCTGAGAAAGACAAGTCTACAAAATTTACATCTAAACTAGTAGGGACCGAGCACTAGGATCCACCTACTACTGGGCCAAGCCTAACTGAGTCACAAAAGGCAATTGTGAATATTCCTTCAGTAAGCATAGATGCAACAGTTGATTCAGACCCTACAGTTGGTGCAGAAAATGTCAATGAACTATTCCAATTGAATATTGAGGAGAAAACTGAGGAAGGAAAGGATACGGGTGATAGTGGAAAAGGTATGGAAATTGTTCCTTCACCCAATCCTAAGGACAATGGAAAAGGAAAAGAAATAAACACTAATGATATTGATCTTGAGAAAGACATTATGATTCCAAATTGGGATCTATCCAATCCAACAATAGAGTAGATGGATACACTAGGGGAGCTATGGAAGAAAAGAGATAAAAAACAAAATCTACAAGTAGAAAAGAAGAGAAACAGAGTGTTGGAGGAAATAAAAGTTATATTCCTAGTCTCTAGATGCACTAGAAGTAGAAGTAAATGAGAGTTATTCCATTATGGACCAACTTGTAGACATAGTCCACAAGTTCAATACAGATTTAAGTGGTGAGGAAAACTATTGTAGAAGGAAGAAAGGAAGTTTGAAAACATAGTTCTAGAGAATGTTGCAAGCAAGATTGCAATTGATCAAGTAGAGCTAAAATCTCTTATTAGCTCTCTAGAAACTACAGTCAATAATGTTGTTTCATTATTTGTAAAGTTGAGTGATACTTCCAACTTCACAATGGAAATAAAGAAAAAGATGAAAAAATAAGATACAGGTCTGAAAGAAAGTGCAAATCAGTTGGCACTTAACCCGAGTTCAAGTTCAACTCACTTTGTGAAAATCAAGTATCTAACGGACATGCAGGCAAAATTGCTAAGGGAAGAAGCAAGGAAAAGAGAATCTCTCACAGCTATGCATAGCCAACTTCTTCCACACATGGATGTAATTCAAAAATATATAGCTCATGCCAAAACTCTTATTCATGACAACAATTTTTCAGTTGTTGATCTTATGATGGAGCTATCAGCAGAGATATAGATAGAGTTACACATCCTGAAGGTGTTGCAACATAATAGGGACAATACTTTGTCTCATATTTTAAAGGTACATAGAGATTTCCTATCCTATTTTGGTATTACCATATAGATACATTTTATGCATTTCTATAAAAAAAACAAGGGGGAAATGTGTGTGTGTGTGTGTGTATATATATATATATAAAAGGGAAAGTCATTATATATACATAAAAGGAAATACATCTACAGAAGAGAAGTAGAGAAGAGATATATATATATATATGTGTTACAAAAAAAATTTTGGAAACTAAAAAACAGAGTCGGTTGTAACCGAGCAGTGAAGCTATTGTAAAAATCCGAGCAAGTACCCAAGCACATGGTAAGGGGGACTTTTGGCTTAGAATTTTTTTTGAATATGATAAGTGTATTTGGTCACTAATGCTAAAGGGGGAGATTGATGAACTTACATAAATACATATTGTCAATTAGTGTAAAAAAACTTAGTCATCATAGTGTTGACCGAGCCATCAGTGCAACCCAAGCAGTTACAATGTAACCCAAGCAAGTGGCAGTGTCAACTGAGTAAACAGTGGTAATTAGTATTACCCAAGAGTTTAGTGTAGCCCAAGTATACTAAGTTTCCCGAGTGATATATTTTAGTATGTTTCTCGAGAGACAACATAATGCCTGAGTCCTAGTATATTGCCCAAGTGGATCACTAGACCCAAGTAACAGTTTTGGGCTGACTTAGCTTATATTGTTAGATATCAATTTATCTTATGGAATCCTACTTACATTTCCATATTTTTTGGATAAGGTATAAATGTAAAGTATTTTGTTTATCCAAATAATAGTGAACATATATGCAGAAGTGTGCATGTGAATATGAAGTAGCAGATTGTTTCAGAGGCTACTACAGTATAAGGAATAGTAGAGACTCATTCATCACACTAGGTGATTAATTTATATCACTGGATCTTATTCAGAAATTTAGGGTTGCATTGAATATCATCTACTTGTTCATCCTAATAGGTGTATCAGTAAAATCCTCTAACGAGGTGAACCTAACAGTCCTTTACAAATATCCTAACAGAGTTGCATTACTTAATTGTATTATACTAAATCCTTTCACAAGGTGGATCTAATATTCCTTATTGCTCCTAGCACAGCATTCTATCAAAAGTGTTCAATTGTAAGCTTTAATAAGCTAAATTTATACCGCAGTAATAAATCCTTTGGGTACCATCCCCACCCCAATTTTACTTTCTATTTGGAAGGTTTCTGGGTAACCAAATATTGTGTTAAATATTGTTGATATTTTATTTCTTTTCATTTCATGCTTGAAATCTGATTAGATAATCTAATATTGCATTAAAAGGGTTAAGTTTTATTGGTTCCTGATTCACTNTTCCCCCCCCCCCCCCCCTCTTAGTCACCTTGCCTCAACATATTTTCAACAGCCTATTATGTTTTTGAAGGATGATTATGGTGCATTCTACATGTTTATAGTTTACAAAGAAAGATTTAAAAAAACAACAGGTAAAGCACTAAAGTATCTCAGATCTGATAGAGGAGGTGAGTTTACTTCACTATAGTTCACAACATTATGTGAAGAACATGGAATCAAGAGAAAAATTTATGAACTAAGACCACTTCGGCACAATGGAATTGTAGAGAGAAGAAACAGATCCATAATTGATTGTGCAAGAACACTTTTGATACAAAAGGGAGTGGCTCAAATCTTTTGGAGAGAAGTTGTAAGTACTGCTCTTTTTACCTTGAATCAAGTACAAATTAAGAAAGGTACAAACAAAACACCTTATGAGCTATGGTATGGTCATACGCCTAGTGTCAGTTATTTCAAATAATTTGGAAGCACATGCTACATAAACAAGGATGAGAAAAATGGAAAATTTAAATCTAAGAGTGATGAAGGAGCACTTCTGGGATATTCTACTAGAACTAAATATCATAAATGTTTGGAAAAGCGTACAAAAAAGATGATCAGAAGTGAAAATGTTATAATTGATAAAGGGTGATCCCCTTAAAAACAAAAACACACAACAAAAACAAGAATAACAAGATTTGCAAAGACAAGAAATGGGCTTTCTATTATCCTCAATGAAATGAAATAAAAATATTCTGAAATATAACATGCACATTCATAAATATAAATGCACAGCCACATGGGAATTTTATTACAATATTCTGCAAGCCAGAGCCACTAGATGCATAACCCAAAACTGCCCTAGACAACCCTATGAGCCTTCAATATATAGGCAATTTTAACCACTCAAGAAGATTCTAGAAATCAAACCCTAAAGTTTGATGCAAACCATCCCTAAGATATATTATCCATTTTTATTAAATTAGAATAGGCCCAAAAAACTTTGGAACCCAAAAAGAAATTTTGAAGGAAAATGAAGGTTTTCCCAAATTTAGGTAGCGCAACTTCTGGAGACCATAACCCATCACCCATTGACCTGATAGGCCACTGTCACCCCATTTCATAAATTCCATGAAGGGATTTACAAAAATTAAATCATGCAACCTCTAGTCAAACAAGGTTTTGACCCCATTTGAAGCCTCTAAATCTTTAAAAAATGAGTTGAAAGTTTTTGTACCCCACAACCAATACTAAAAATATTCAACATCTACAAAACGAGAGTTGATCTGGAAATGAAACTTTACTAGTAGGATGATACCATCAAACTAAACCTCCAGGGAAGAAAATATAACATTCTGAGCTCAAACAAAAAACTTACTAAAAATAGTAACTTTCCAAAAAATAGTAGCTCTGCAAAAAATAGCCGTTCTTGAAAAAAACCAAAAAAATATTTTTGGGTGATGCAAAATTTCTCTTACGCCCTAGATGCTCGAGCATTAGAAACCTCAGGTAATTTGAGAAGTGACCTTGTCAAATCTCAGGTCATCAAAGGAAAACCAAAATGGTTAACCTCCTCCCTTGATAGCCATGATGAATCTTCTCCATGTTGTCCTTTCCATTTGACCAAATATTCTTCACATGTCATGTTTCTTGTGCTTTTGTGAACACGACTGTCCAAAATGTCCTTAATCTCCTCTATAGCTAAAGTAGTTGCTAGAATATTCCACTACACTTCTGTGACCTGATCCTCAACACCTCCCTCATGATATTCTGTCAAATTTGAAATGTTAAAAATTGGTGAAATATTGAGTTCACTGGGAAACTCTACTTCATTAGCATTTAATGAATCATGATTCTTCAGTATTTTACATGGTCCAAACTTCTTCATCTTCAACTTATTATATGTTCTTAATGGAAATATCTCATTTCTCAAATGAACCATGACTTCATCTCCCACTTGGAATTCCTTATGCCTCCTTTTCTTCTATTCCTTAACCTTGTACTATGTATTCATTTTATTAATATGTTTCCTCACCTCCTCATGCAAATTCTTTAATTTCTCTGCAAAGTCTTCAGCTTCAGCGCTACTTATCTCTTCCTTGTCAAAATTTCTTAATTCTGATGCATTTCTGGGACTACTTCCATATACTATCTGGAATGACGATTTACCAGTGCTCATATCGATAGAATTATTATATGAAAATTCTTCCTATGGTAAAATCAAATCCTATCCCTTTGGTTAATCTCCAACCAAGAATATCAATAGGTTTCCCAAACTCCTATTCACAATTTTTCTCTGTCCATTAGTCTGTGGATGGTGTGCTAAGCTGAACTTCAAATGTGTCTTAAAATTTTTCCACAAGGTTCTCCAAAAGTACCCAACAAACTTTGTGTCTCATTCTGAAACTATTCTCTTTGGTAATCCACGTAGTCTTACCACTTCCATGAAAAATAATTCTTCTATGTGAACAACATCATTAGTCTTCTTACAAGGAATGAAATATACCATTCTTTAAAACCTATCCACCACTACATATATGGAATCATGTCATCTCTGAGTTCTTGGTAAGCCAAGTACAAAGACCATATTAATATCCTCCCATGGCTTCTCTGGCATAGGTAATGGATAATATAACCCCATATTCTTCTTCGCTTATTTTTCCATCTAACATACTCTGCAACCTTGTACAAATTTGTTAACATCTTGCTGCAACTGTGGCCAATAAAAATTCTCACTAACCATAGAAATGGTTTTATCTCAGCCAAAATGTCCAGCCAGTCTTCCACTATATTTTTCTTTGATTAGATTCTCCCCCATGGAGCTCTTTGGAATGCACAATTGACTACCTCTAAACAAAATATCAACCTGGATTATGAAGTCCAACCATTTTGTTCTATCCAGAGTAACAGGTTCTCTATAAGATTTCAAAGCTTCACCAAAATCTAGATCTTTGGGATACAAACTCTTGAGTTCCTTGACTCAACAACTTCAATCTATATCTCTATTAGAAAAATCAGTCTTCTACTAAGGGAATCTATAGCCCTATTAGACTTCCCACTTGTGTATTTCAAAACAAAAGTGTAACTCTTTAAAAGCTCAACCCATTTCAAATGCCTTTGATTCAACTTTCCTTGACTATTCAAATATTGCAAAGCTTGATGATCAGTAAATAAAAAAATTCTTTTGGAAAAAGATAATGTCTCCACTTCCTCAATGCCTAAAGTATAGCATAGAAATCCTGATCATAAATAAAATATTTTCTCTTGGCATCATTCAACTTCTCACTAAAATAGGTAATGGGTTTACCTTCTTGACTCAAAACTGATCCAATAGCATTACCACTAGCATCAAAGTCTAGTTGAAAAACCTTGTTAAAATATGGAAGTGCTAAAATAGGTTTTTTTGTAACTTTACTTTTGAACCATTCAAAACTCTTATCTTCCCCTACAGTTCACTTAAACTCTTTCCTATCCTCTCTCATTATTTCAGTCAAGGGTCCACAGATACTACTAAGAATTTGAATAAACTTTATGTAAAAGCTAGCCAAACTATAGAAATATCTTACCTTAGTAGAACTCATTGGGGTAGGCCATTTGAGGATATTTGTCACCTTCTCTAGGTCCTTTTTTAGACCTTCTACTGAGACTATAAATCCAAGATACACTAACTCCTTCACAAAACTGTACTTTTTCATATTAATCAATGACTTCTCATCCCTTAACCTCTCAAACACCTTATGAATATTCATCATATATTCTTGCAATATCCTATTGAAGATCAAAATATCATCCAGGTAAGCAATAACAAACTTACCCATAAATGTTGTCAGTACTTCATTCATGATTCGTATGAATGTTCTCTATGCATTAGTGAGCCCAAAGGGCATGAATAACCACTCATACAAGCCCTCTGTTGTCTTGAAGGTTTCCTTCCATTCATCTCCTTCTTTGATCCTGATTTGGTGATTTTTATACACTGAATTTGCGCCTCTGATCTCAAGCTCTCTTGGTCTTGATAATCTAGTATAACAAGGGACTCATCTCCAGGTTGTGGGACCTATGCTAACTGAGATGAGACCTCCAGATTCTAGGCTGGTTCCTCTTGGATAATCACCTTAATTTTCTTCTTAAACAGGAAAGTAAAACTTGAGGGGGAAAGGGATAGAAGGATTGCATAGAAAGGGAAATGACTGAAAGAAAAATACCTACTAGGTGATGCACCAAACTTAGGGCTTGGACCTCAGTATAGAGGAATGAAACAAATGGAGGAATCAGGTCTAATAAGTCACAACTCACTAGATAGGCTTGCATAAGTATTTCATAGGAAGGCCTAAAAAAAAGACTCGACCTATGACCTGCAAACAAACATCCTTCTCTGCAACCAGGTGTAGGAATGAGACAAGACTGCTAGGGGCTGAAGTATACCCACAAAACATCTAAATCAGATCAGACACAATAACACATAGAATTGTAGAAAATGAGAGGAACTAGGAACCCCAATGTCCATTAATTAGAATTCATAAACTTTGATCCAATAAGAGATAATACACACAAGGAAGCATAGGGATATGAAGAATTATCACAAAGTACTTCCAACAGTTTGCATGATCAATGAGAAGATTACAGAATTGAAAAGCCAGAGGGCAGAAAGAATGCCTTAGATAGCTCCTGGGAAGAATGAATTCTCCTTACAAAATGCCAAAATCTGAGCACTAAGGCTCTCAAAAAACTTTAAATACCCCCAATGCACGCAGGCAGGAGTCGCAGAAAACCTAACTAGGGTTACAGATTTACAATATAATAATTGACCCTAGGACAAAATCTGATCTGGTCATAAATGTGCTATGCTGATGAATCGATCAGATCAGATTTTTCCGCACCTATCCCTGTACTTGACTACGCCATGTGAACAAGCAACCTGGAAAGAATGAGCTATACTCTGCAACTAGTCCCCTGTCATGAATGCTCACCAACTGATCACAGTCTCCTAGGACGAGAAGTGACCCTAGACAGCCGCCGCTCAATTTCTCATCAATGAGTCCTCGATCATGACCATGCCTTTTAGCCAACTGCAACTGAGAGCAATAACTTCTGATTGGACTCTGTATCTCTTTCCACGCCTCTGAATCTCCCTTTCTTCACCGACATTGAAACAAATCTAATTCAGGGATCAACAGACTCTCTATGCATGGCCTTTCTGCAATTAGACCCTTCTGATCAATTCTGGAACACGAGCATAGAGAAACCATGGCTGCCGAGCATTTTACAGTGTCAAACTTGCTGCCATTTTTTTAAATTTAAAGTCACACGACAACGCGACTAACCGTTAGTCTCTTTGTTGCGGGCATCAGACGTTGACCCTGGTTAAAACTCCCAACTTGGCAACAAGGCACTTTTTACCCTTGGTAAACCTGATTCCAAATCCAGCGACATCCCGACTATGAAATATCAAAGTCGCGAGGTAATTTTCTTAACTCATCATCCATCTAGCAACCCAGCACCTAACTGTCGTCTTAGACCGTCACGGTTGTCTCCTTGTCGCCAGATGCTATCTTTTCACTTCGAGACTGTGCGACCACACCAGTCGCCAAGTTGTGAGAACCAAGTACCAAGCCCTTTGACTTATCTTAATAGTCAGCATGTGTCCCTTAATCCTTCTAGCGACATCCCGACTAACCTTATCGCTGAGTCGAGAGTACTTTTCTCGTAGGGCACTTTGATCCCCAGACTTAGCGACCACCGTTGGATCTTCTGAGCTTTGCATCAGATGGCCACCGTTTAATCGCTGAAAAACTGAGCATGCCCTTAAATCATCTCGCGATCACACGACATAGGGAAAAGAACACTTAGTCTCCAAGTCGCGTGATCCATTTCCTCTGTTTGGCGACCTACCGACAAGCACTCTGCATCCACTTGCCATATGCCACCTGTGGCATGGCCATTGGTTACTTTTCTGCACACTGGGACACTGAGTCACCATTCTGCTCTAGCGAAAAGGCGACTGGGGACCACAAACGGCTAGTCGCGAAGTCTTGATAGGTAAGCCTTAACGGCTGTATGATTCGGAGACTACGCGACTGAATGCATCCTTAACTGCTACGGTGTGACCCGATCCAGCGATCACGTGATAAGAAACAGTCGCCAAGTCTGAGAAAATTCTCTTAACTGCCAGGAAAATCCTGTGATCACCCGACTTAATGCCTGTTTAACTGTTGACTTTGACCCGATCCAGCGACAAGGTGACCAAGGGCAACCGCAAAGTCGGGAGACATTTTTTCTAACTGCTGAAACTTCATGCGACTTCACAACTGAGGGCGGGCCCCATTCTTTATGTGACTTGTAACATTACTATTCTGCGACATCTCAACTGAGGGCTCATCGCTAAGTCTGGGAACACAAAGGGAATATTTGATAAGGTCATAAGACTACGCGACAAAGTGAAAAGCGAAGTCGGGAGATAAAAGGAAATATTCGCTGAGGCTCTTGCGATTACCCGACTGACTGAGAGGGTCCCACTCTTCACAAAGGCTTATGACATGGATCTGGCGACCTCGCGACTGAAGAGAAAAGATAAGTCGAAAGACGCAGAAGGAATATTCCAATGTGTTAAGAGACTACGCGACACAAGGAAAGCATAGAGTCGGGAGAAGAACAAGAATATTTGACTAAGGCAAAGTGATAACGTGACTAAGAAATAAGCACATGCTCTTAGTGATTGAAAAAGTAAGTGCAAAACATAAGAGCCAAGGGCTAGGGTTTACTACATTGTTCAAACATGGAGGACTTAGGGTTTTCAGGGGTTCTGAGGGTTTAGAGAAAAGTTTTGAGCTGAAGACCTGAAAAACATGACAGAGGATTGCCAGACAGGGCAGACTAGGCCAATTGCACAGGAATGAGAAATTTGGGCAACATTTTGGCAATTTCTGCGGGATGCTTGCCTACTAAGCATAAAGACCAGCTGCCTTGACACATTCATTGGGCATGGAGTCACTTTGAACACATTTCTTCGACAGCAAAAAAACTTGTGCGCGTGCACTTCTTAGAAAATAGGAAACTATGCTAGAAAGCAGGGAAGGAAAAAAGGGAAATATTTACAAGAGGACAAGGACTTACAGAGAAGGACTAATCTCAAAGCAGGGTTTCAAATGGAAACCATTTACTGAAATTGGCAGAGCATCTCCATCAAGTGTTGAAAGCTGGAAAGCATTAGATCCTATGCACTCTGTGATAACAAATGGTCCACCCCAGAATGAATCAAACTTTGTATGTCTGTCAGGTCTGGATCTGAACTAATCCCACTTAAGGACTATATCTCCAATTTCAAAGTTCCTCCCCCTGGCTCTTTTGTCAAAGCTATTCTTGGTTTGATTCTGATGAAATTCCATGTCTCTCATAGACTTGTTTATGATTTCTTCCAATTCCATCAACTGAGCATATCTGATCTGTAAGGGATCCCCCTCATCAAACAGGGCATATTGAGTTGCTAAATCCAGTGCTGGTAACTCTGTTGAGATGGAAAGCTTAGCCTCTCT